>CAMOHE010047343.1:37525-65672 GCA_946598075.1 Artocarpus hirsutus
AAAAAAAAAAGCGTGAAATATCTAGAAGTAGATAATTTTAATAGAAAACTACTTTCGAGACTAGCACTTTTGTTTTCATAGTATTAAAAATAGAAGAAAGATCATTGACCAAAAACACCAAAAAAAGGGTAAGGGAAAGGACTCGAGATGTATATCATGTCCCTAATTTACCCCCATTTCAACCACCTTTTCAAATTACCGCTCTGACTTGAATTACATAATCCGCTAACCAACGGCCCAAGTTCTTTGGTGATTGTAGTCATAGATTTTACTATGACAAAGAAACCAATAATAACAATGTCTTATTACACAATCTCCAATCCAAGAAAAAGGAATCTAAAAATAAACGAAATAAATTAAACAAACAAGAATTGATATCGTACACCATCATTATCAAGGAAACACTATTTGCGGCTATACCCATGTTGGGGAGGGGGCGGCCTCCAATTGGCTCTTCTGTCTAACGCAGAGTATTGGTTTCCTGAGTGGTGGGGATGCACATAACCCCTCACCACATTCTGGCCGCCTTGTGGCTCTGAAACCCAACCGCCATTGCCGCTACCCCGCCATTGATGACCGGTAGCTCCTGACAGTTGGTAGTTCTGAAAGTGGCTGTAACCACTCTGATAAGGATGGGCGCCATACCCAGCTGGAGTTTGAGAGATGGGTCCTCGAGGGTGCATTGGTCCAACGTTGTGATGACTTCCTGATTGGTACTGCTGATGCCTAGAATTCATCGAGTGCGAGTGCTGGTACGGCATTCGATTACTTCTCTCATAGTTGTTTGATTGAGACCCATTGTGAGAATAACGGTGCGCTGATGAAGCATGTCTATCATCATAATTGCGTCGTTCATGGTATCCATGATCACTGTGACTCCGACTATCGCTACTTCGGTTAGATGATTCGAATTGAACATCAAGAGGGTGAAAAGTTCCACGCGGCGGCATTCTATGATGTCCCTTGTCATGGAACCTATGATTTGTGTAGGATGACTGGGACTGAGGATAGTCAGCTCCAGGGTAAGGTGGTGGGTGAACATGCATCTGATTGCCATACCCGTTATGGTCGGCCTTCACTTGTAAGCTATTAACAACCAGCCGATTCGCTGCTTCCCCTAATTGCCGGCCAGAAAAATTTCTAGAATGGTTTTGCCTGTAAGAAAATGGTAAAGTTAAAATTTTGTTTATGTCAGATGCAAGGAAAAAAAAGCACGCACAGACAAAACTGGCATAAATTGCCAATAGCTAAGTGAAGCCAAGAAAAAGGTTTCTTCTAAGTAAAAAGTCATGTAAATCCAACTATTTTAATTGATGTTACAATCGGGCATATACCCTCCATTTTCCAAAGGCCCTCGCGCAGAATCTTCATGCCATAACACAGGATCAGCTTTGAGATCTCCCAACATCACAATCTGCATACAAAAACTCGAAATTGATTAACACAGCATACAAGAACCATACCATGCAAAACCACATGACGTTAGCCTGTGCAATTTCATCAAAAATCGTGAGATAAAAACATATAAACATCAACAAGGGGCTCCAACTCTGAATGATTCACTAGACAGTAACATTCAAATCAACGATGAAAAATCAATAACATTCTCACAACTATATTTTCCATCTTCCTGTGATTAAAAAAAGTCTTCAACGAATTCATCTATTGTTAGTATTTTTCATGTCAGCAGGGATGTCCAGGAAACATACAAATATTTGGGATATTCTCGTTTAACATTTGCAACATCTAGTTTACTCAGTAAACAAAATTACTGTTTTATCAACAGCTTGCGTCAGCAAGCTTGCAATCCGCGAAAGAAAAAACTAGATGATGAGACAGAGGACCGGGTGCATCAAGGGATTCGTTTATTCATTTATATTTTTTAAGCGCTTCCACAGTCTTTCACGCTTATTATACGAATCAGCAATTAAATGAATCAGAAATTGCTAGATATTTTACTCGACTTCAGTGATCCCATTGACAGCAAGTCTATATGATGTAAAGAATATTTTGTCGATAACTTGAAAAGCAGAAAAGAAAATCTAGGTAGCAGGATATACTGATTGGTTGGGAGCAAACAACAAATATTCTAGTCTGTACATCCTCTTAATATGCAACAAATCGAAACATTGAGATGAGAATCCCAGAATATATGCCAAAATCAGAAAATTTCCAAACCATGTTTCACAAACAGATTTGGACGTAAATATTTGAATATATGTAAATATAGGGAAGGAAGGTATGACTCATCCTAAAATAGATTTGAGCAAGAGTAAGCCAAGACTAAAATATAATGACCAAAAGACAACAGCTTACTTGGCTGTTGCATACCTTCTTTGGTAATTTAACACCTCCAGGTGGTCGGGTTATGTGCTTATGTGCATCCGGAAGTCTGTATATAGCACATCTGAAAAAGGGGAGGCAAAAGGGGGAGAAAAAAAAGAAAAATAGATGAGAAAATGGACTAATAGCTTGAACAAATCACGATTTCATAAATATAATTTGAGCATGAAAGATTACACGACTTGGTTGTCCATAATATCTTCCATTCCCGAAACAGGGGATCGAAATACAGGTGGACAAGGTTCTCCACCGCATGGAGATAGATATCCATTCATTCCATCACTGCACGCAGCCCTAAAAAAAATCAGAAAATAGTCCGTAGAGATCTCAATTAACATGAGGGAGAAAGAAACGTTAAAATGTACTTTGATTCCACATTATAGTCAACATTAAGATTTAGAACCCAGATTAGATGGCTAATTTGACAAAAATATCGTCTCGAAAGAGTGCATGCACTAACAAATGTATAGATACTACAGCTTTGAAAGCCATGAACCATCTCAGAAATTTACCAAACTGACCTGATTTGGGGATCAATTCGTTCCTTAATTTCAGCTCGTTCACTGTTTGATAAGTGCTTACAACAATTGTCAAGAGAATATATAGAAACGGAGAGAGGATGAGATGATGCCACAAACAGCATGTCGCACATTATGCTGTTTCTCCGAACTTCCTCTGCCTACAGCCAGGGACAAAAAAAAAAGGGTACAATATTCAACTAAATGAAAATACAAATATAACGCTTTAAAGGAAAAAGAAAACAAAAGAATTAGAAGAACTGGAAAGCAACAAATAACAATAAAAAAGAAATGAACATTGAGTGGAAGCAAGTAAGCATCATACTGTCAATGTATGCTCAATTTCTGCAACCACCGCAAGAAGGCGAGCTTCATCAATAAAAGGCAACTTTGCAATACCCTAGAGAAAGGAAAGTATTAAGGATGTCAAAAAAATATGAAAGACATTAAAATCTAAAAAGCAACTCCAGAACACAGTAAACAAACAAAATAACACACCTGCCAAGAGTATCTTTTCCCGTTCATATCTACTTCAAAATCTGAAAGACATCAAAATATTCAGTGAAGCATCGAGTTATGCAAGTAAACTCAACCAGTTTTAGGAAAAAAGCATACCAGTAGGATAAAAATCAATGATAGGTGAGTCTGAATCTGTCATCAATTTCCTATAATGCTCTGGAAGAGCATGGGCGCTGCAATTGGTTATAGTTAGTACCTTGCTAGCTGAACACTTTACAAGGAAAAAAGGGGTTAAAAAATTGCGTATCACACCTTGCAGCTGGGAAAACTCCCAACAGCTGATTAAACGGTTTGAAGGGAGAGCCTAGCTCAAACTTTTTGTCCAACTGACCAAGATCCTTAAGATCAGAGGCAAATGGTGCATAGTGATACGGGTAAAACCTGAAATTAAACAGTTCCAAGGCTGTAAAGTCAACAATTTGACCTAATTCTCAGGCGCCAAGGAAAAGCCCAAAACTCATTTGAAACATCCGAACAGTTTAATTATGATATGATGTCTTCTGGAGTGGGGCTGGGGGAGGAAAGGGGCACCAATAAAATATATGATTCCAGAAAAGACTCAATTTCAATCAACCAACCAGTTACCCAAGTTTCCTAAAAATAACTAACCAGTGAATGTACAGGCCAGAAGGGACTCGTAAGCCACTAGCATGTCTAAGCAATAAACAAAGATAAAGAAAATAATCTCATCTTTAATGAGAAAGTAGAACTGCCAAGCATGAGAATTCACTCGGAGAAAACAACATAGTGGAGGAAATGAATAAAAACTAACCACTGCCAGGAACAAACCCCTTCATAATAGTAGTGCATAACCCAACATAGGCCTTCTGTGTATCTCAGGACCTAACCCAATACATGTACCAAGATGTAAGACGGAATAACAAATATGGAAAGTTTAACAGCAGCAGCACTTGAATCAGTCAACTTACAACATCTTTCCGTACTGCTTCACGTTCCTCAGGAGTTTTTGCAGAAAATTTTTCTTCATAATATCTGTCTTTCCACCCCAGTTCTCCCAATTTAACCTGGTGAAAGAAGACAAGAGATACAAAATGCTCAAAATACATAACCAATTAAGTATTAACTTACATTGGGAATCCAGCTTATTTTCTCAAACGACAACCTATTTTGACAGTTTTTTCTTGAATTTTGTACTAAAAAAATGTTACATATATAATGTCGAGAAAAATTAATACGCCTGTATTAACCCCGATTGAGCTAGAAAAAAGAGTCCTTTGTGTTTTTTTAATACTTTGACAGGAAGTTTTATATCTTCTAAACTAAAACATTTCCTAAAATATTTTGGTGATGTTTTCAATAGTCAATAACTTGTAAGTAGATATTGTACATGTTCTCAATAGCCAATAACTTGTAAGTAGATATTGTACGAAAGCATTGAAACAGACAAAAGACATCAATATCAATATTGATAGCAAAAAACCTATCACATGCCAACAGAAAATGAATCAAATTATCAGTAGAAAATTAAAAATACCTTGTCCTCTTCAGCATTTTCAGAGGTAAACGCATCAGACTTCTCACGAATTATCTCCTTGAGCTTTGCTTTCAATTCTTCCTTGTTTTCTTGAACCTGAAACAAAAAGCGCAAAGGACAGCCTAATGAGCACATGATTATAATACAAACTTTGCACAGCAAATTCGGTCAGGAAATACTACAAGTAAAAGACAGCATGCCAATGCACACCAACTCCCACCAATCATGCTCTCCAATAAAAAAAATAAAATCTAGAGAATGGATTATGTGGGTTTTTCATTAAGTCACCAGCTTTAACTCAAAAGCACTTCTATACTACCAAAAAAGCAACTTTCTAGAAGTCACGACAAACAGGTAGATAAATTCTGATGGAGGGAAACATACGTCTACTTCAAGACTGTTCTCAGCTTCAACAATAGCAGCACCAACCGTAGCAGCAGAGGATGAACGAGCTACTCTTTGTGCATGTCCAATCCGATGTTTGTTTCCAGATCCTGATTTTTGATATGGTGAAGGAGAAGGACCTGAAGCTAGACGAGATCCACGAAACTGAGATACTGGAACAAGATCTGGTTGAACTTGAGGCTCCGCATCATCTCCTCTCCTTGATTGTGCCTTTTCACGCTTTATTCTCTCTGCCCGGCGCTGAAAAGAGGAAAAAAAATTTCACCGTAAAAAAAAAGTTCAAAACTTAAAACTCTTTCCATGGCATGACACATGGTACCATCGAATCATACAAGTATTGTTCTCGACAAGTTTAACTAGGACATGAACATGCCTCAAAATTTCTCCATTAAAGTAACAAAATAAAGCGACATTGCGGCAAACAGAAAATCATGATATTTTACCAAGCTCACTGAGGCATATTACAATTCTCCATACCTCTTAAAATGCTCAAAAACAATGAGAATATGACTAGTTGGGTATAATATCCATCTGTATAAACAACACACCTGATGCAATCGAGCTCTTTTCTGGAATATTTTATCTTCATAAGATCCAACCGCCTGAATGAAATGCTCAACTCGGTCCAAATGTGGCTAAGAAACCAAACAAGACAAATAGACAGTAAACACCACGACATGAAAAGAATTAAGCCCGACTTGCTTTGTCAATGATCTTAGACAGCCAAACCATAAAAAAAGGAATTAATACCTTCCATGAGTCAGTCAGATAACCACCCATTGCCCTAAATTCTTTCTTGTATACTGCCAAAAGCAAGTTGATTGCGCCCTGAGTATCAACAATGAGATTTACAAAATGTAAATTTCATCAAATTTAAGCACTCGATAGTCTAAAAAGACAGCAGAGTATACTACTAATCTTGATGAGAAACCAGTATCATATTCTTGAAAGCCAGACACTGCCACCTCTAATCACTAACAACAAAGACAGACATGTAAATTTGCTTCAAACATAATACCATACCTCACGAATCTCTAGTGTGGGCATATGTGGTAAGAAATCATTTCCCACAAAGAAACACATAAAAATGAAGTCATCCACAATGCACTCCAAATCAATTTCAAATGGAGGATTTGGAATTCTCATCTCATAACCCAAATACTCTCTCAGAGTCCAAATATTGAGAAACTGCACAGCAAAGCAAACCAAAAAAATATTATTCCAAAACTAAAATAATAATACTAATCATGAGGGCTGTTTACAACTTAAAACAACATGGAATATCCAAGGAAAATAAATCTGAAACTTTCCTTTCCTCGATTATAGTGGCTCTAGAAAATTTTCAATCTGAAAACCCAATCAGCCTCAACAACAGAACTTTCACCATAGAACAGCTATAATGCATACTTTTTGTTTCAAATCAGCCTTCATCATGGTTATTCCCAAATCTAAAATAATAATAATACCAGTGATAACCTCCTAACCTGGTATGGTTTCTTGACGACAACATTATCGCCTTTCTCGTCAAACTCTCCATACTTCCTCTTTGCCTTTCCTTCACAATCCGCTGCCAAATGACCCATCTGCCCACATAGGAAGCATTTGTCTTGTTGTCCAGGTGTAACAACAATCTGAAATACGACAATGAAATATACGCACACATATAAGTAGTTGAATATCAAGAACCACAAAAGAAACTCATTTATAGGGAATAGAAGTGAGCAGGGGACAAAAAATGTAAGCATAAGAAAACCAAGTAACTGCTTAATTCTTAGTTATTACCCTTTCTATTTTTATTTTTATCTGTAAAAAAAGGCAAAACAGTAAATACGAACCTCCCGCAGGATTGAAAAATGAATTTCATGAGTGGCCAAACCCAACATAATTAAATCAGCATCCTGCCAGGAGAATAACACCGATTAACAGAACCGAAGAATTTGTTGATTCATTGAAATACATGCATGTATATTAAAGACTCAGTACTGTACTAGAAATGCCTATGGAATCAAGGGAGAAATATACCAAACCATACAGGCAATGGCGAGTATTTGGATCATAACCAGGAAGATTCCTTTGAAGACGAATGTAAGACATAATTTTATGTTCCCCTTCACCGGGCACATTTGCATCAGAAAGGAGAACCTTCAAAAACATATACAAGCCCATGTAAGTACTTTAATAAAGACTAGATACTTGCCTTCACTGAGAAGACCGAAAAAAGAGCAAGTATTCCAAATTGCTGAACAAAGATATACAAAAAAAAAAAAAGACAAAGTAAATACCTTAATATTTTTCCATCCAGGGTCATTGTTTAATCTAAGATGAATGTAGTACTGCAATGCAACTGACAATACACCCATAAATTCTGTTCCAGGAGTGATAACATTGGAATCAAACACTTGTGACTCTTGTTTAGGGGGAAGCTTTCTACCCTCTCTTTCAAACTCCTCTCGCAGACGTTCCTCTTCAGCTGCCTACAAAAATGGAAGTACATCAACACAAAACTTAGCCCAATATCCATCAACCATAATGCCTCCTTTATCAATAACTATTCTGACTAGTCCGAAGTATTAAAAAAATCAATTTAAAATTATTATAGTCCTCTATATGATAAAATTCCAGTAGAACAGCTCATGCTTCCACAATCAACATGATTTCAACTCAAACATATGATTAACAAACGGAGTTAAAAAATCCAAACAAAGGAAAAACCAAGGAAATAGTTATCTTAACCAACAAGAGGTTTAAAGCCCTTCACATGCAAACACATGGAGGACCCACCTAGAATCCACAAGAGCACGTACCGCATCAGCCGCATCTTTTGCTGCTCTAAAACGTCTAGACCGCTGTTGATTCATTTTTGCCCTTGGGGCAACACCATCTATCAATTGCTTTCACGTTATTAGCATATTACAAATATAAATTGCTCATTTACTTTACTTTAGTCCCTACACTTACCAATAGCCATGTACAGCAGCTTTCGAGGCCGTACCATGACAAAAAGTCTGTCAATGTAATCAAACATGCATTGAAAAACCTCATCAAAATTTGTTGGACAAGGCTGCATAAGAAAATAATACAGTTAAGATGGTCATTGCTAATATAAATGTTTACACCAAAAGGGAACTATAGACATGGCAGAACATGCTAACCACGGAAATATCCAAAGATTGGGCATATAATCTGGAGCTTATAAACAATGTAGTACTCAAAAAAAAACCATGCAGCAGTAAAATAAATAATGCAATTATGATGTAATTTTACTTTCCATCTTTTTTTTTCAATAAGACAAAAACAAGACATTTAAAACCAACAAAGAATAAAATGAACGCCTCAAAAAAGAACAGAAGTTAAATCGACTGAAAAATATAGCACAACAACTATCTTCGCCAATCAACTATAGGACCTAAATCACTTAAATTAAATGCACATAATCTTTCTCAAGTTCACCAAAAAATAGTGAAAAGTTAGTAAAAAACCTACGTAAACCAAATTGAAGATCAAACGAGCGAAACAAAATTTCCCAATCCCAAACCAGAACCTTAATCGAACAAACTGTAATAAAAAAATCTCCTAATCTAGTTCCTGCCAAATGTCCCTCCACAGAGTAAAACAAAGAAACATGACATCTCAGATCATTTTCTCAAGGCAAACAAAGATTTCTCTTTACAGAATAAGTTAACATCACAAGCCTACAGTAATGCGTCAGAAATTCGCTTGAAATTGATTGTCCCCAAATTCTTAATTCCACAGAAGCCTGACCTCCTTCCTACGTTAGATAACTAACTACAACTAAGTACACTTTTAATACTCAATAGGACATGTTCATTCTACTTATAATTCACATGAATCCACCATAGGTCATCAAAACTTCAAGAAAAAAAAAAAAGCAGAAAAACGAAGTGGAAGAGGATGAAATTGAGATGAATCATAACGTACCCTATCTTCGGGGTGAAAACACGGATGAATGATATTATTCATGTCGAGGTAGAGATTGTCCAATTCGAGGCCGTTAGGGTTTGGCTTACTGGTGTCGACCGGAATGGAGACGCCCTCGATTACGACGGGCTCTTCTTCGACCACATCGACCACCACCAGAGGATACTTCTCCGCCAGCCACCGGTAGAAAGCCGGAACTCCCATTGCAAATCGCTCCGAGCTCCGAGGCAAGTCGGATCTCTGCGAGAAAGCGCGCGCCCTAAAATCCCAATCTGAGACTCTTTTGGTGGGAGAGACGAGGCAGGAACGGTGAAGAAGAAAAGAATATGCAACAGACCAAACCGCGCGCAGCAGCCACTATTTTGTTTTGGAAATTGTCGTTTAGCTGAAAAAGCACGATTTTTTTAACGGACCGTTTTGCCCCTGCCTAATTGGGCATTGGAGTCGAGGCGGCCTGTGACTTTCCGGATAAAGTCGGGGGTGGTTTAGTCTTTGTGTAAAGGATTATAATTTCTAGCTAGTAGGAGTATGACAGTCGTTCGGAGTGCCTTTTTTATTTTTTTGGTTGACATGAGATATTTTGTTCGTTACATGCCAGAATGAAAAGGGGTTGAGATGAAAATTCTAGACATTTTAATGTCGTATTGTACGGTATTCCTCTGTCCTTCCCTTCTTTTTGGTGAAAAAATGACTTCCAATACAGTCGTTAATTTGGGTCGGTCCTGACCCAAATCAATAACATTGATTGATGCAAAATTGACTCAAATAAAATAAAAATATAATATGTATAGTCTAAATTCATAAACTAAAACATAGATAAGTAGATTACCACGTATATGGTCCGTTTGGTAAATAGATTCAAATTAATAATTTAATTTGAATTGTTATCCGAATTAACGTTTGGATATGCATTAAGTTTTAATCTAAATATTGAATAAAATTTGAATTTGTGTTTAGAGAGATAGTGAAATTTTTTTTTGATTTATTAACAAATTTAATAAAATATCAATATTAACGATCCTAAAAAATATGCAATATAGATTTTAATTTATTTCTTTATTCATTATGAACATAATGGAAAAAGAATCATTTTAATTAGATAACAAATAAATAAGTTATTATTTTTTCTTCAAATATAGGAGGGAGAATTTTAACTTTTATTATACTAAAAATATCCAAATATCAAAAGTTTAGGAGAGTCAAAACTCTGAAAATTAAATTATTGATGCTCATTTGATTTAGATTGTGGGGAAAACAAACACGTATCTAAAGGATTCTTAATAATCGAATCTAAATTTAAGTATATTGAGTTCCAGGAATATTCTAATTAAGCGCATTCATATTGACTCAAATCCGACATATATATTTAGGTTGATATAAATAGAACCTACATTACCACTCCTACTGTTGTCGAATAACTCCTCTTATTTCATATGATATCTATAATTTTGAACATTGAAATTGAAAAATAAAATATATTTAGGAACATCAAACGGTATCTTTTTTTCCAAATAATTTGAAAAATAAAATCATATATTTGCTAGTGCTGCGAATCAAAGTTTTTTTTTTTTCAAAAACACAAGTTTTTCCTTTATTTTTAATCATTTAATATATCAATTTTAAAATTGTAAGCTTCAAAAAAATGGTTGGGACTGTTTTAGGAAAAAAAAAATTCGACCTTTCAAAAAATGGTTAATGAGACATGTGGCCTTTTTTTATTTGTTGAATTACAATATGTCTGCAGTTCATAAATATTCTTTATATGTCCCAATACATATGTATAAAAACGTTAATAAACATAATAATAATATTATTAGTTTTAATTTATTTTTTTAGAATAACTATAATACACGTATTCAATATTTCAAATGGATTATGATATCATTGTATTTAAAAAAATCCAAGGAATTAGGGTGTTTGTTGCTTGAATTCAAATTAGTATAAAAAATAACAATTTTAAAATTCCCTAAAAAGATTGAATTTTTTTATCGACATGTTGGATTTACTAAGAAATTAAAATTAGGGTATTATAATTAAATTAATGATATAGTTTTACTGACAAATTGACATTAGGGTGTTGTAATTAAATTAATGACATATTATTATTAAGTCTTTTTATATGTCTTACTGGTTATATAATTGATATTTCATTAAATTAATGATACGTAATGATAATGATACACAATAACATTCATTTTTTAAGACTTCAAGTGAATGATATTTCTTTTTTTATATATATAATTAAATTAATGATATAGTATTTATTAAGTCTTTTGTGTATCTCATAGGTTATATAATTGTTATATCCTTAAGTTAATGATACGTAATGATAATGATACTCAATGACTTATATTTCATTTTTTTAAGACTTTAAGTGATAATGATAATGCAACAATGTAATATGTTAAAATAAAAAATATACGTGTATATTTTTTTCCTAATTTAACTATTCAAAAAATAAGAAAACTTATTATAAAAATTTAAATACATGATAATATTTAGATAGAGAGTATCTTAGGTTTTGAATATATGAAATCTTTTTTAAAAAAGACATATTTATGGCATCAAAAGTGACCTTCCATCTTAATTTCATTTTTCTAACATTCATGGTAAACTCAAGTACTAATATTTGTCTTAATATAATTTGAAGTTGTGAGTTTAAGATGAAAACGCGATGTTGTAAGTCCATCTTCTTTTTAAACTAATAAAATATATGAAAAACAATCACAAAATCACAATAGACATTTATGGAATCTAGTAGAATGATAGGGTTATACAATGTTTTCAATGGGAGCATTATCATTAAGAAAAAATAGACTATTTGGCAAGATGTGGTTCTGACCATTATCTTAGTTACAAACAGTGTAAAGCTCTCACATGCTAAAAAAAAATTGATACAGTGTAAAGCTCTCATATGTTACAGTAAAAACAATTATAATCAATGGTTCTAACCACGATGCCAAACACCCTAGATGATTTTGTGTATATTCAATCAAGATATCATTACATATTATAATTATTAAGTAGGAACAAGATTATATATCTTTTTATAAAATCAAGACAAAACTAAAATTTATATAAAAATAAGATTAAAGAATTTTTCTAATATTTTGAGTGAGGCCCATTGTAGACGCTTTTATGATATAATTTGGTCAAGCCTAAATTGTCTAGAGGCCTAAAATGATGGCCCATTGTTATAATTAGAGTGAGTCGAATAGAGCAAAGCAACTCTACTATTTGACGTAAGAATAGCATGTGTAAATGGAGTTAAGGCTTTGATGGGATTGATCGGTTCGATCCCATATATTAGATATGTATTCGAAAAACATTCTGTTATTATTGAAGGTTGTGTCTAGGTTTTTCCTAGGTATTCATTAGATGGAATCGATCAGCATGAATTGACAGTTATGAGCACATCTAACCGTGAACTGAAACATGGGGAAAGCATGATTCTTGCAGCTTATTATAGACTGACATGTGTCCTACTATTGCAGTTACCTCTAGCGTTATCACTGCACTCCGCCAGTTAGTTGAAGCCATGACTCCCCTTATTTTCTATATAAAAAGATACCGTCTTCAATTGTAGACATAGAAGAATATTAGCATAAGCACTACCGAAATTTCTTGGCATTTTCCTTTCATCCTTGTAATTTAAACCTTTTAACTCTCTACATAGCGAAAAACAGTAGATGTAACTCTCTTCATAGAGTAAACTACTATAAAAATCTGCATGTGGTATCTTTATTTCTTCAACTTTTTTCATTTCATTTTAATTTAATTTGATGATTGTTTCTGTAATCAATCTAATTAGTTTCCTTTGAAGCTAACAAATCAAAATAACGATGATTTGAGGGCCCAAATCCATTAAAAAGAACACGGTAATCTAAATTAACATATCTTACATTGGATTGTAGATCTAAAGTATACAGACGCTAGATCTATAATTAAATTAAGTAAGGTTAGAATTGTAATTGTTAATTTTATATGAGAGGTTTAGGCCTCAAATCATTGTTATTATACCTTAACAAGCTTCATTAACACGGTCAATAAATTAATTATGACGAAATCAGATTAATGAAACTGAAATAAAAGAATAAATACAAAAAAATAAAGATACCAAACACCGGATTTAGAGTGGTTCACTCTATAAATAGAGCTACGTCCACTGTTGTTCTTCACTGTGATATGAATTGGATATAGAACATAAGTGCAATGATTGTAAAATGGAGAATGAGCTTAAAGCAAAGACTTCTTGAATTATTTTTACAAAGTTTAGGTATGCGAGGATATGAATGTGTCAAATGAAACTTCTGGCCCTTATTTATAGAGGTATTTGATCAAGATATGGACTTCAGTTGGTGGAGAAAGTGGGCTTCAACAATGCTCAAGGTAATGGGACATGTGGCAGCTTGTTATTAACCACAAACTTAGGACCATATCCCTGTGTTATGCTTCATGGGTGTCCCTGTGTTAGTGGATGTCCCCTTTTGTCTATCAAGCTCAAATCCTTCCAATTGATCCCGACGAACCCTAACTTAGTAAATAGATCCATAACGGTAAATAATACGCCAATCATCATACTAAGCAAAATGAACATAGATTCTTCATGGCGAACCAAAAATGATCAACTCATCGAATCCTCCAATCGAGCATTCAACGAGTTGGCGAACTCAGCAACGTTTATGGGCTTGAATCAGCTATCCTCTTTAGGCTCGATTCGTTCATTCTATGGGCCAGGCTTCTCATACTGGGACCAAATCACACCCCAATACTCATTTCAATTTTTATAAATCTTTCAGGGTTAAATATTTAATTTTTAAGAATTAAATGGAGCATGTGCTGGTGGCCCACTTGATAGGCTGTGGCTCCCTAATAGATGGAGTATGTGACTTAAGCTTGGGATATTTTGAAAAAATGATACACAAAATTATATGTATTAGTTGTTGTTTGCTTATATCATAATTTAATGTCCACATAAGAGTATTATTGATAGGTTTTTTTCTTAGGGTGAAAATATTATTGATCATTTTTTTTACTAGTAAAAAATATATTTCTTTATTTTTTATTTATTTTGAAAAGGTGATAGATTTTTTACACTTTTTAAGTGTATAATCATCACAATTTTGCAGCGCTTGCTTTTCATAGAATAAAAAACATTATTTATAGAGATAATTGTGGTAGGACATGAAAAATACATTCACCATTAGTAAAATTAAGTTCTTATACATTTGATTTTGTTTTGAAAATTTTTTGAAACATTTGTGCACACTTTTTGAAGTAAAAATTTCATAAACACTCTCAGCACAATTTCAAAAAATTATCATTTTTTAAAACAAAATAATTTTTATCTATTTTGAAAATAATACCAAACGGAAGTGTCAAAACACTCAAAAATTATATTAAATTAAACGAAATATAAGAAGTCTAAAAAAACTTAAGAAATTTTAGTTTAAAAGTGCACACCACCGTTTAGTTCTTCAATGTCTTTAATGCATTTTTTTGAATAATTTTAAATATGCGTTTACTAAATCTAATTTCAATTTTTTTGAACTTAATCTAATTTCAATTTTACATAAAAAATATTTTGATATCAATTTTTTTCTACTTTTTGGTTTTTTATTCTGATTTATTTCCTATTAATTCTTATACTTTTAAATATGCATAATTGAAAATCTAATTTTCTTCTATTAAAATAGTCTTTTCAAATTCTCAATTGTTATATATTTGCTTACATAATCTCTAAGTGATCATCATAAAAGCTATTTTTATTATAGGATGTTTTGGAAATATAGTTGAAACCGTAAATTATAATAAAAAAATATCATAGCATGTGAAAGAAAATGCTATACAAAGTTGACCACAACTGGTTCTCAAATACGCTTTTAATTGTCTCACCGAAATATATATATTTTTACATATGTTTCATCTTAAGCGTTTTGTTTCTTTTCTTTTCTTTTGTTTCTCAAGGAAAATGTGTTATGCTTGAATATATTTATTTTATTAAACTAAACTTTCAAAAGAATAATAATTCAAAAAAATTTAAAATATATTTACATGTTAAAAATTCAACAAATTGAGCATGCACATGTGTAATGCATACTTCCAACTAGTTAGGCTTTGTTTGGCAATGAATTCCAACTGCTATAATGTAAAATAAAAACACGCTACATTTTAGTTTCCACTTATTAGTTTTAACTGCATTTTTAAACACATTTTTAATTAAGACTTAATAATTTGAAAGTTTTCAACAATTGCCATGGTCTTAGTCTATTTATGTTGCTTAAACAAAGTCGTAGCTCTGCCACTCACCCTTAAATTTTTTATCTTGTGGGTTTTTTTTTTTTTTTTTTCAATTGTAACCTACCGAATGTATTCCTTGTATTCCTCGCTTCACATTTCAAAGAGCAAACAGAAAAAGCAGCGAGTGATAACCAAAGTAAATTTCTTTTCCTTAAGTGAACCAGACAGCCACATTTATAAGACCGCTTGCAATGGCTCTTTTGTCATAATTGGCGCGACGGAAAGCAAAGAATATACCCCAACTCAACAGCTAAAGAAATAATGATGAATATGCTCGAAAATCTGGGCTAAATTCCATTTCATAAATAGTATTGTATATTGCACATCGATGATGTTAATTTGTCAAACTGGAAAAGAAACAAAGAATATGATTGGAAGACTGTTAACCAAGGCAATAAACTCCCACCAGTGGAGCAGAATATTGGAACCTGACCTATGCAAAAGTTAGTCAAATCTTAGACAATAGTCGTCTTAAAAAATGACCCAATATTCCCACCACTATGATTCCATTTTCAAAACGTTTAAAAGAGCAAAGATCGCTACTACAGAGAGTATCAAGCAGCAATGATGAACCTAAAACCAATTGCTTATATTATATTGGGATAACTTTAAAAAAGAATTTTTTATGTTTCAATCATACAAAATTTATCTCGATATCAGTTAAACTTTTTTTTTTCACCTCCTTGTCTTAGAAAAATGGTGTTTGATTTCAAAAAGAACAACTTTATCAAGTATCAATAAAAAGGGGGAAAATTATTGAAAAGATTAAAATGAAAGTTACCATTCAAAATTTGTTTCTTAGAGAAACATCATCTTTTTATGAAGATTAAAGATATATTTTCAAACAATTAATTTTATTGACACAAAATATGATTTATGCAGCTTAATTAAGCAAGCGATAAATTTTCGATATTATCCTCTTTACAAGTAACTAAACAAAAGTGCCATTAATATAAATCCTGCATCATTATTTTAAACCATCTGATCATGTATTAAATATTCTCAAGTTGAAAACCTAATCATTAGAAGCACCCACTATTTCCATTAAAAAAAAAAGCACCCAGTGTCGTGTGTTTTTACAATAGAACCACACGCGAATGGACGATGATGAGAGCCCCCATTTGAAAAATGTATTTTCCTTAAAAGCATATCTTTATGATGCTCTTGCTGTTATTGATTACAGTATTTAACATGATGGTTAGAACCGTTTTTATTGTAACATATGAGAGCTTTATACTGTAATAATTTTTTTATTTTTATACTGTAATAATTTTTTTATTTTTACTATAACATGTGAGAGTTTTATACTATTTATAATTGAAAAGATAGTTTAGACTACCTTGTTTAACCGTCTTTAATTTTTTTGGTTCTACTCTGGAGGCGACACACAACTCCAATGCGGTCTCCCTGGTTTGTTCAGGCTCCGACCCTGACTTATTTTTCCGGTCCTGTCTAAGGGCCACACACAATAAGGCCACAAAACCTCTAACGCAGTTTCGTCTGATCCCCAACAACCTTATTATTATTATTATTATAATAAAAGAGAGGAGCCGCAAGTTGATGTCCGCAAACACGATAAAAACACACTGGCAGGACCAAATGTGTGGATCTCTTTGGGTCCAACGTCAACTCGGCTCTTCTCTCATCATCAACTCTCTCTTACCCACTCCCAACACGGAATTTAAGGTCATAATACTACTCCCAATGCCAAACTCTCGCTGGCCACTTCTTCCAACCAAACCGGGTCTATTCTCCGTACTTCCTGCTTCCTTCCCCAAAAAGAGAAAAACATAAAACAAACATGTCTCTCACCATTAAACGTCACGTTTCTTCTTCACACCTCCACAGCCTGAATAATCCCAAACTCAACAAAACCAAACTCACCCCTTACAACAACGCCAAATTTAATAATAAATCGAAACCCATTATTAACCCGTTGGTTTCTATCGTCTACGCCAAGCCCACAATGCACACGCTCTCCCGCCCCGCCGCTAATCAGATCAAGAGCTCCCTGATCGACCCCGACGGCGGGTCCCTCGTGGATCTCGTGGTTCCGGAGAGCGAGCGTGCCAAGAGAGCTCTGGAAGCCGAGGCCTTGCCGAAGGTGCAGCTGACGAAGATTGACGTCGAGTGGGTCCACGTCATCAGCGAAGGGTGGGCCAGCCCCTTGAGAGGGTTTATGAGGGAGGACGAGTACTTGCAGAGCCTGCACTTCAATTCCTTGAGGATGAAGGATGGCACGATAGTAAATATGTCGCTTCCCATTGTTCTGGCCATCGACGACGACGCCAAGGAGCGAATCGGGTCGTCGACCAATGTCGCCTTGGTGGGCCCGACTGGAGATTTGATTGCTATTCTTCGCAGGTTAGTCTTTGTCAAAGATGGATTGTATATTATGATTCTATGAATAATGTATTTTAATTCTTCTGTTCATGTTTTTTTGATTGTTTGTGAATTAATGCACATGTGACATCACATCTATGATTACAATGTATACTTTTTTTTTTCTTATTGTTCCAAGAAGGAATGTTTAGGAAGTTTAATTTGACTATTTGGTTTTAGTGTTCTATTTTATGGGAGATTTTTAGTTATAGGAAGTGGTTTATGATTTTAAAATTTGAGATGGACTGCATTGTTTTAGCCATGTGGGTGTCTAAAATGACAACCTTTGGTCTGCTTTGAACTAATTTAGTAATGGGCAAATGGCATAGAAGCAAATTTCAGCTCAATATAATATATTTTAGTAAAGGAATAATCTGCCGGTTTACAGTTCTTCCAAATTCTATGATGGATGATTGCTCTCGCTTAACGGTGTTAACAGTTTGTTTGAGAACAAAATTCCTGGAAAAACAGAACTAGACACGTCTTCCCTTGCCACAGTTTTATATGAATAATTATAATTCTGCGTATGTGACAATGCATGGGGTGTTTGGGAACACTGTGGTTCCAACCAACTTTTAGACAGTGTTTTCTCTCACATGTAGAGTATTTTTGGTTCTAATTCGTGCTTCCAACTACGTTCTTAAACACCCTAATAATTGGTCGCTGCAACATTACACCAAATTGTTGTCAAAATGAATGTGGTGTTGAAAACAAATTTTCTTTTCCAATTTGATAGGCTTTTTTTCCTTAATCCTCTAAAGTTCTGTTGCAGCATTGAAATATACAAGCATAACAAAGAAGAAAGAATAGCGAGAACTTGGGGGACAACTGCTCCAGGGCTGCCGTATGTTGAGGAGGTTATTACTTCTGCTGGAAATTGGCTTATTGGTGGAGATTTGGAAGTGTTACAGCCCATAAAATACAATGATGGTCTTGATCACTACAGGCTTTCCCCTCAACAACTGCGGGAACAGTTTGATAAGCGTCAGGCTGATGCAGTTTTTGCTTTTCAGTTGAGGAATCCTGTCCATAATGGCCATGCTTTGTTGATGAATGACACGCGCATACGGCTTTTGGAAATGGGCTACAAGAACCCGATACTACTGCTTCATCCTTTAGGAGGTTTCACAAAGGCTGATGATGTGCCTCTCGATGTTCGGATGGAGCAACATAGCAAGGTGATTTGAAATTTCCACCGATTTCATTCAACAAATTGTTTTGACGTGCATAAAATTTAACAGCATTCAGTTTATCTTCTAGTATATTTGATATTTCCAATTAGGAAATAATGGTAACATGTATTGTAGCAGGAAGTTGCAATTTAAGCTCATGTTAATTGTTTTTGCTAAAAGTTTGTTTCTTTTCAGGTCCTGGAAGATGGAGTTCTTGACCCTGAAACTACCATTGTGGCTATATTCCCGTCGCCAATGCATTATGCTGGCCCAACAGAGGTTCAATGGCACGCCAAGGCGCGGATAAATGCCGGTGCAAACTTTTACATTGTGGGTCGTGATCCTGCTGGTATGGGCCACCCAACAGAAAAGAGGGATTTATATGACCCTGATCATGGTAAAAAGGTTTTGAGCATGGCTCCTGGCCTTGAGAAGCTAAATATTTTGCCATTCAGAGTAAGTCAAAGAATCCAATCCTTCTAGTTTCTATATTTGGAGCTCTAAATCCTTCTTCTATCCTACTTACTCTCATCGTTTTCTAAATTATTATCATTCCATTCACATTGTTGCACATTTGTTGCCCCAAAATTCAACAGCGTGCACTTATAAACGTAATAACTTCCTACCACGCATTGAAACATTCTGCATATGAACTGTTCTTCCGTATGATGAGCAAGTTGCGTCTGGTTTTTCTATGCGAACGAACATCGTGTTGTCATTTCGCTTGATAGTTTGTAGCTTTGTCTTTGGACGTGCCAATTAATCTTCTTCCGTCATCATAAACTGCAGGTTGCGGCATATGATACTGTACAAAAGAAGATGGCATTTTTTGATCCTTCACGGGCTAAAGACTTCCTCTTCATCTCTGGGACCAAGGTAGTAGAAACACTTGCTGTTTCATTTGCCTCATAAACCGCAAGAAATTTTCTACAACATTGTTTATTTCTAAATATGTCCACCACACTGAAATTTTCATCTAAATGTCTTTTCCGACAGTCGATCTATAATAATAATTGAATCTGACAATGATGAATATGTGTGTGTATATATATATGTTTTGTGTAATTGTAATCTTTAAAGGCTCCTTAATCTTGTGCACTTCTTGGTTCAGATGCGGAATTATGCTAGGACTGGTGAGAACCCACCCGATGGTTTCATGTGCCCCGGAGGGTGGAAGGTCCTCGTCAACTACTACCAGAGCTTGCAGGCAGAAGAGGCATCACAACAGCCAGCCGTTTTATCTGCTTAGCTATTTAAAAATAGGATCTCAAAGGAGAGTCTAAAAGTGGTCAATTAAAGCACCATTTACGTTTTGCCCAGAGCTAGATTATGATTAGGGTATATTCAATGGTACTAGTTATTAGGATTTTTTTTTTTTTTTATTTCAAATTAAACCATGGTGTATTTGCTGATGCTTGTGAAAAGAATATTGAATTTTTTTTTTGGTGGTTCATTTTTGTGACGGGAATTAATTTATGCAATGAAAGCGAAGTCTAATTCGCATTTTCCACGCGTTGTATTTCTGGCTAATAGCTTGTTTAGCATGTGCTGGGTCTGGGATGTTGCCCATCAGGGCTCAAAACACCCTAGACTTGTGTTCTGCAATCCTGTCAAATTCATTTTGGGTGTGAATTAGTGGAATGCATCAAACGAGTAGGTAAGATTTGAGCCTATATATCTATGGTGGGGTAGCAGAAAGAATTAGGTGTAATGCCAGTTTTGATGGCTTCTTCAATTAATTCGATCAAGAGGGAATGCAGTTGGATATATGAACAAAGTTACTAGCTTCATTATTTATCGCACCAGTTCTTTAGTTTATAAAAAATGGAGGACATTTTATTATGTATCGAACTATAGGTATTTCGTTGGTTCATAAAAGTAAGCACACACACACTTTGGCACAGCCCTTAATTTAAATCTATTTCAGTAATTAAACGAATGGTCGCTTTTTAAGTAATCAGGGTCTTAAAAGGACGGAGAAAAACAGAATGAAAGTAAACTACTGGAATATTTTTTTAGTGGACCCATAGTTTATAGGAAAAATTCTTCATACACAAATGTATAATTAAAAGTACACCACTGGTCTACTTTTACGTAAACCAATGATTTAAAGAAACAAAAAGCATCTCACTGAATAAATCATTGATCTACTTTTTTGCAAATCAGAGAAAAAGAAAACAAACAGAAACTTTTCATATAAACATGACGTATTTGTTTACTTTTGAGTAAACTAGTGGTTTAACGAAATTTCATTGGTTCATACCGACTATCATTAATTGACATGACAATTTTTTGAATATCTGCTACTAAAAGAATAACAGCTCATAAATTAGTATAGATGCAAGCATTTTTCTTTGAGAAACTCACACATTGATTACTAAACTTCATAATTGGAACTAGATCTAATTTATAGACTGTTTGAAAAAATGGTTTTAATAATCAGTTATAACTATAAATAGTGTAAAGTTTATAGTAAAAAGTTATAGTGTAAAGCTCTTATATGCTATAGTTCTTAAATCAAAATTGTTAGTTCTAACCATTCTTCTAAATAGCCTATTACACATATGTTTTGCTGCTTCCAAGTTCTAACCATGGGAAACCTCATGTATTGCTGAACCCGTGATGAATGTGCACTTGAACGCAACCAAAACGTGTTTGATGCTTTTTTTTCCCCTATTTTTAACATGATAATAAATCCTCTCTTTTCAAAAAGAAAATTATACAATATATAATGGAATACCTTTTTAGTAAAATACAATTATTAACCCTTGAAATATTTATCCTCTTTTTTAATCTAATATGATTATGATGTGATTTGACAGTTCAAATGTATATATTATTAGTATTTTTTTTAAGCTAATATAATTATAATGTGATTTAACAGTTGAAACGTATATATTATTAGTATTTTCTTTCTATATCCTGTTGTAGATTTCTCTATTCATTTTGCCAAAGAAAATTAGAAAATCTTCCTATTTTTATTCACTTCTTTAGTTGTGTGTCATTCTCTAAATATAATATATTGTTTAGGGACTGTTATGGATTTTTATTCCCTCTAAGGCAATGGAGAATTCCTTTAGGTTTCTCCTTTTTTTTTAATTATTTTTTCTTCTTTCTAATATTAAAGATGCATCGCGAAGCAAAGCAAATGCCTAAAGGCTACAAACGCACAAGGACGCCTGAGATCAGAAAGCTAATTTACATCTTGACATTTTCTAATCATATCGTGATACAAGCTTAAACCACAATTAGATGCTGGAATCCGGATTAGAAAACTATAAATTAAGCTGCTTGAGTGCATGTTCCTTCAGACCAATTGGACAGATAAAGCAGCTTCTCCTTGGATTTTTTCAAACATGATATAATAAAATAACTGCATCTTTAAGCCTAATCTCCCATAATCTATCATATAGCATTTCATTAGACTAATGTAGCATCAGGAGAAGAGTAAAAACTATGTGGTTGGAACTGTATACTGTAACATAGCATTATACTATTTACGTTTAAAATTGCATCATTTGAGTCGCAATGCCAAACACCCCTATAACCTTCTGAGCAAGAAAAGGAAACAATAGCACGTGGAAAAGAAAAGAAAACAAGAAGTAACCAGTTAAAAACTTTACTCCTGATTGGCCACAGAACCAAAAAAGAGTTCTAATAATTAATCAATACGACGCAATCAAATCCATTTTTTAACATTAGACAAATTCGAAGCTGTAGTGAGGTACGTTGTTACAATGTTCATTTGTTTTGTAGTAGCAGTACAGTGGGGAGTTACCCCCAGAAACCGCCAGCCTCGCCTATTAGTGGCCACGAGCCTATATATAGCTCAAGTTGCTTTCTCAAAGTAGGCCAGTTGTGGTCGTTATGTAGCACAATTCTTAGCAAATCATGTCTAGTTAATTAGAGCATTTCTATTCAATTCATAAGAATAAAACACATAACTTATAAAATAGCAAGTCTGGATCTAAAACATAGACGAGATACTATATTAAATCCTACTGTTTTTGAGTATTGAGGTTTTAACCGAAGAGGATGCAAAACCTAGTAATCAATTTATTTATATACGGTTAGTCGTTGTTGGTTTTCATAATTGCAATCTAGTCAAAAGTAACTGCACAATGTTTTTTTTTTTTTTTAATTTTTTTAAGAAATTGTCTTCCTGCTCTGGCAACAAAACTAGTATATGACATGTTATTTGTATTGCATATGTAGAACCGTATTATACGATAGTATTTACACTGTTTGCATGAAAGTGATATCGTCACACTGATGATGTCTAAAGCCTTTCTGACTTTTTAACTAACATGCAACTCAAACGACAAATCAGCCAAGCTGGCTCCAACCCCTCAAAGAGATGGTGGTTCCCCAATGTGGGTCACTTGTGTTCTAGACTGAACTTGAATTTAGAGCCCCAATTTTCCCTATCCGTCGTACAATACACGTGAACATATACGAACGCTTGAGTCACGTCTGTAGAAACTGTAAAGTCTTTGGTGCTGTATTTTTCAAGTATGAGCTGTAATGGCCCATGCCATTTCCAATATTCACAATTTCTTCCTAGAAGAATTCCTAAAGAGACACTAACTTTAGAATGTGGCTCGAAAACGTTACGTTTTATTCTCCGATTCCGTGGAACAACTTTTTTTCAGCAATGACGGTTCGTCAATTCCGATTCGAGCTTTACTAAGATGTGTGTACTCCTAGACATGTTTGGTTTTTTGTCTAATCCGTATACCATGACACGTCCTTCTCAATTTCTCACCAATTACGCCTGCATTTCTGAGCATTTTTGTTCAATTTTCGTCACACATGGGATCATTTAATAGTCATAAAAAACTATAGTCTAAAATGGGGGCTTTATTTATGAGTTGCAGGTAAAGGATGGTCACAAATTATAGCGTTTATCTCGTTTGTTTGCCAAAATATGCAATATCATAAGGAAATGAGTTGAAAGAGCTTTTAAAAGTGTAAAATATATTAGGCAAATTCCGTCTTTATGTTCTATTGGTTGTGTATGAGTGTGCAAAGCAGTTGGGATGACATTAATTTTCCTCGTTGAGTTTTTGTCGTCAAGAGATGAAAGGCAAATGGCAAATTATGAAAGGGCAAAAGGTAACGTGGTCGTTTTGAATAGTGTTATTTTCTAGTTGGTGTCGTATTCTAAATTCTTACCCTGGAGTGTAGAAATTTTGCCTTTTGATTGCTTATGATTGTCACTGACTTTCGGTGAGAATATGTGTGAAATGGGTCCATGCCATTTATTTATTTTTTCCCTGTATTTTTATCATCCACTCACCAAGCGATTTCATTCACAGAACATGGGGTGGCGTCTTTTAGAGACTAAAGAGAGTCACTCATCACCCAGTCAAATTCCACAGCTCATTTAAAAGCCCTCACTTCGTCATCTTCAACGGTTTAAATTAATTCAATTTTTTAGAGAAAAAATAAAGATAGAGATAAGATAATTGCATTTCTCCACGGGCCTTTCTTTATACTAAAACGATATAGAATATATATAGAATGGTTAATATTGTACAAGGTCAAATACCATGAGAGAATTTCTTAAGCTGCACTACTTGATCTATTTCATAATTGGGTGTTTAGAAGGTGGTGGGAACCGTTGGTTAGAACTATTTTTACTGTAGCATGTGAGAGCTTTACACTGTAGCAATTTTTTTTAATTGCTACTGTAACATGTGAGAGCTTTATACTGTTTAACTGAGTTTGTGGTGAAAACCATGGTTCCCATCATTATGCCAAACAGGAGGTAAGTGTAGTAGATTTGGTTCTAGACCACTTGTGAAAAAGGCATTAGATGAAAAAAATATGATAATTTCCCATTATATTATTTGCAATCCATAGAAAATGATAATTTTGACTTGTTACTCTTAAGTTGAGCAACTTATACGGTAGCACAAATTCACTCTTTGTCGATGATACTTCTAATAGTCAAAGCTTTCTTTATTTATATATGGCATAATTAGTTGAAAAGCATTAAATAACACCTACAGTAATAATTATCTCAACTCATAAGTATTTCGTCGAGCATCTTCTTTAAATTTTTTTTTTCCTTCTATGGTTTCGATAAAATCACACGGGAAGCAAAAAAATCTTTCAATTAATTATTATTCTTGTCAGTCACTTTTTTCCCAACCATATAAGGTGAAAATATATAAAATCATCTTCAGATGTAGTGATTACCACAACTTCTAGTTTTTAACAACATAAAAAAAAATCAAACTAGTATTATTAATACTCCCACACTACTAGCATTTTCTTTGGTCTAAAAAAAAAAAAAATCTTCGCACTCTCACTTCACCTAAAATTTAGGTCTTGCACTACCTATTTGAGAGGGCTTCTTAGAAGTTACTTTTGTTTTCCTGAGTTTAAAGGTGTTTGGATAATTTGTCAGAAGTGTTTTTGCTCTTTAGAAGTACTTCTTGTCAAAACCAAAAAATGTGGCTTTTAAAAAAAATTCTGAGAAAAAGTTTAAAACTTGTACTAAAGTGTTAATAATGTAACACCCGAGAATTTTTAATGCATTAAAAATGCAATAAGTTAAGGATTATGTTAAGACAAAAATACAGTTAAAGAAAAAAATACTATATAATAACATAGAAAATTATGCATTATTAGAATAGTGCAATGTAAGGAAGTACATTGATAAAGTTATGTAGTATAAAAATTACACTATAAAAGTAATACAATGTAAGAATTATGCTGTTTAAGATTAAGCAATATAGAAATTAGACTGTTTAAGTTAAAACAATGTGAGAATAATACTGTTTAGAGAACATGGATGAATAAAAAATGCTGTAGCAGTATAAAAATATACCGACAGTATAAAAACATATTGTCAGTATAAATTTAGATTGTACAAAGTTAGATAATATTGGAACTACATTATGTAATGGATGCGGATAAGTATTGGAGGTTATGAGACCTCATGAATTGTATGAAAAATAATACCAATACTATAAGAAAAATACTATCAGTATAAACTTGGACTGCGTAAAAAGTTTAGTGGGATATCTTGAAAGTTTTGATTAGGTCACCACATCCACTAATGTGTCTAATCACATTTGGCCACTCAAAGGAACCTAATTGATTACCAAGGTGACTCATTACCTTTTTATTTAAAAGAAAAGAAAAGAAAAAAAAAGGTGAATCAATTCCTGATATAAGAGACCATTATCTTGGTCTCCACGGTGGAAGAAAAAAAAAAGGAAAGAAACATGAAAAGGAAAGAGAATGAAAGAAAATAAAGAAAGAAAGAAAGGAAGAAAGGAAGAAAGAAAAAAAAAATGCTTCAGATGCCCCCCAAGGAAACCGTCCTCTTCATAAGCAATTTTCTCTCAAATTTTGTTGATTCCCAAACCTTCAATTAAGTTTAAGGCAAGCTCTAATATTTTAGTACAAAGTTTTGCAACTTTGGATGTGAATTTCCAAACTTTTTTGTAATGGTTTTAGTAATTTTTCTTGAAAGTCATGGATGGGTTTTGATAGAATTTTATCATGTTTTATGACAAAGGAATCTAAGCACGTTCAATCTCACAAGAGGAGAATCAAGAAGGCTTGATAAAGATTAGGTAAATCTCTAAACTTTCTATGTGAAAGTTTATGTTTTTTTCAAGTATGCTAAGTGTTTGATAAAATAATTTTGGTCTATGGCATGTAAATGGACAATAATGCATGGTTGTTTTATGTTATATGTCGATGGTGATGATGATGGAAAGGAAAAAGTAAGGGTTTTGGTAAAATTTCAAAAGGGACTAAATTGCAAAGAAAAGTGTATTCTCGATAGATTTAAAAATCAACCAAAAAGTCCCTCTAAACGTTAGAAATTGAGGAAAGTTAAAACATAAAAGTTGTAGAACACATCAAAACTGTTAAGACATTATGGACAGTTTTCTAAAATTTGGCTCGGTTTAGGAGCTATAAATTTTACGAAATTTTGGACACTAAATTTCAAGAAATTGAAACGTTATGAAATGTTTAGAATTCGATCATGGTGCTTTTGTAAGTTTTATTCCTTGCAAAAAACTGAGCTTTTTGGTATAAAGTGGTCGTTTTTGCTTTTGGGGGAAAAAATGTAAATATTTTTGTGTTTTAAGCCAAAATTATAAAATTATATGAAACAGGGTTTTCACCAAGGAACATTAAGTTCTTGCATTTCTGTGGGCAGTAAGTAATCACATGGACTATGTTTTTAAAGGATTCAAAGTTTAGTTAAGGAAGGAATGAAAGAAATATGTTAAGGGCAAAATGGTCATTTATTGAAAAATGGCTAAAATGGACTTGAAACGCCTGATGTTGAAAATGCTCCTTCACGGGGATTTTTTTGTAACATGTAAGAAATGGAATGGTAAAGTTAAGTAATGAGTTTTATAGAGTTATGAATGGACGAAAAACCTGTTAAGGGTAAAATCATCATTTTTAACAAAACGGCTAAAATGGAGTTGAACACTTTGAACTAGCAAAATGTTCTTAGATAAAAAATGTTTCGTAATACGTTAAGTAATGAAATCGCTAGTGAGATGAAAAATTTAACTAAGGGATGCTTAAAAATTAAAGTAATTCGGTAGGTTTCAAAGTCAAGTAAAAAAGGAAAGGTAACCCGATGGGTTACAAGATTAAAGAGAAGGGTGACCTCGCTAGGTTACAAAGTTCAGTAAAAGAAGGTAAACTGATAGTATATAAGTTAAGTTAAAAGGAAACAATAGTTAATGTTTACGTTATATTATCAATCAAGTAGATGTTAGACATGTATACCCTAATGGAGTAAAAATGTAATGAGTTTTTAGAGACATTTTTATCAATAAAGAATTTATTATTTATATATATACCAAATATTGTCCTCTTTACGTTCATATTTGTTGAATGTATGATAAGCAAACAATAGTCTGAGACTGTCGGTCTAAACCTTTAAGAATTGGGCATATGATGGACAGATTATGCAGAAGACACGATTCTTAAGGTGACGGTCTAAATCATAAGATCCGTAATCGAGGGAATAAAGTTGGGCGCTTTATTCATGTAAAGATTGTTCTGTTGTCTATATCCCTATTGGG
>CAMOHE010047344.1:0-28100 GCA_946598075.1 Artocarpus hirsutus
AGAGGAGGGAATTCTCCTAGCAATTTGTATCCCTTCTTCTGTGAACGCCACTTTAGCGAGAGAAAGAAATGAGAGAGACAGAGAAGTATTACCTTCGGAGAGAGGAAATCGCTAGAAATGGGGAAATTTGTGGGATTTTTTTCGTTACTTCGAAGCTAATATAACTCCTCTTTCTTTCTCTTTTGTGTTTGACGATTTTGGCGAGGGGGAGAGGGACAGAGGAGAAAGAGGGGGACGGGGAAAGGGCGACATCGGAGACGTGGGGCCATAAAATTCTGAACTGAGATGTTTCACGGGCTGGCCTGGGGCGTGCAAAGGACGCGCCACTTCGCTTGGTAACAACGCTTGTGAAGTCGTGTGACGTCGTCTGGCGTTGGGTTTGGTATGGTACCACCCTAGAGAGACGTATAGGTCGAGCAGCAAAGTGCAAGTCAAAATCAGGAGAGTACCCGGAACACCTTCCCCCCGTTCTAACCAATTCGCACTTAAAAGCACTCTTGTTTCTTGTTTGACACTTTAATTTTAATTACTTTTATCTATAAATAGTATAAAATTTTTAACAACTACAACAAAAAATAAAAATTTATTACAATATAAAATTTTCATATGTTACGGTTCTTAAACTTAAAACTTTAGTTATAAGTAAAATGCTAAATAACATATGAATTTAAATTTTATAAGAAAATATTATTCAAAGTAACTGATTTTGTTTAAATTATGTCACAAACAAGCTTTTCATGTGGTTTGGTTGAATACCATTTTTATACAAATGTCCATAAATCCTCTTTGTTTATAAAATCATACTTAACTTCCTTGAAACAATTAACACTTCGTTTGATAGCTTAGTTTAAAACCATAATTTTGTAACTTTGCTACAATGTTTTATCTCATAAAATTTAAACGTTAAATCTACTTTAGTTTAGACGTTTGGTTTAAACTAATTTCCCATTTGTCCATTTATTTTTTAAGATATTAAGATTACCTTTCCCAACATTTATTAAATATAATTTAAATCATTGTTAAATCAAAATACTAAATAAAATTTGAGTCAAAAAATACTAAATAAAATCAATCTTGAAATATTAAAAATTCTAAAAATAATTGAAATATTTGTTTGATTAAAATGTTTATTTAAACATTTTAAAACTTTTTATTAGATTTTTTATTTTAAATCGTATTTAAAATAATATTTGATATAGATTCAAAAGAGTAATCTTGTTATTTTAGAAAATTTAATTGTTTCGGGATTTTTTAGTTTGATTTTTCAAATACAATGGGTGTTTTGAGCATTTGTATAATAAGAGGAGCAAAAGTTGTTGGAAAAACAGTACGTAGCGAAAATTTTAAAAATTTTTAAATCAGAATATTTTTCAAAACACAAGTTTGACATGCTATATGCATAAATTAACCATATCTTACTAACATTTGAATGCTGAAGAGCTCTTGCAATCTTTGAAGAGAAAGGCATTCCAAAAAAGCCTCAACCAACTAGTCTTCTTTGCTATTTTCTATCTATGATTGATATATGCATAGGCACACCTCGTACAGCTCTTCCCCAGTGACTCTCCTTCCAACCAATTGAGAAAATCTAAAACTAGCATTCGTAATTTGTGGACAATAGCTCTTCAAAGAGTTTCAGAGACTCACAAACTATAGTGCTCACTCTTAATTTCTCAATTGATCTAAATAACTATGAGAACTCACTCCCTATTTATAGAGGTAGTCCCTAGGTTGGTTACTATCAGATAAGGCCTCAAAAATTTAAATCTGAATCAATATCTGATAAAATCACGTCTAAAATGTGTGATCAAATTATCATTAGATCGACATGCCGAACTAACAAATTAGCCTATCGAACTTACTCCATCGGCAGGACAAACTAACTGGTCAGCCTACAAAACTTATGATAAATGATCCCTGCAAATCTTTTATTTTCTACCCAAGATTCTTTAGATAAAGCCTTCGTTTTAAGTCAAGTAACCCAATAGAGAAGTTATCTAATTAAAACAACCATATCAATGTTAGAAAACAAAAACAGTATGTAGCAGAAATTTTAAAATTTTAATCAAAATATTTTCCAAAACACAAGTTTAACACGCTATATGCATAAATTAACCAAATCTTACTAACCTCGTTTACCAAAGAGCTCCTACAATTTGTGTTGAGAAGGGTGTGCCAAAAGATCCTCAACCAACTAGTCTTCTTTGCTATTCTCTATCCACAATCGGAGTGTGTATGGGTGCACAATATACAGCTCTTCCCTATGACTCTTCGTCCAACCAATTGAGAAATACCTAGAACTAGCGTTTATGATTTGTGAACAATAGCTCTTCAGGGGAGTTTCAAAGACTCACATAATAGAGTGCTCACTCTTGATCTCTCAATTGATCTAAATAACATAAAAGTCTCACTCCCTATTTATAGAGTTTGTCCCAAATTTGGTCCTTATCAAATAAGGCTTCAAAAATTTGAATTTAGATCAATATCTGATAAAAATGCGTGAAAATGCGTAATCAAATTATCGTTCGGTCGGCAGGCTGTGTAACACCCACCAAACTTCCATGTAACAGACTATGTCAAATAAGTAACGATGTTAAGTAATTTTTCTTTTTTATATATGATGTAATGTTACTAACTATTTTATTTTAAGTGTTATGGCAGGTGACGGTCACGTGGAATTGATGTGCTCAAAGTGTTCATGTTATTTACGTTGTGTGTTTGTTATTGATTTCTTTTGTAATAAATTCGTGTTTTGATATGGCAGTTCGGATGACCAAATTGTCCCTCACAGAATAGTAGGCCGAAGGAATTTCATTGGTAGGCCAGACCTCATGCCTTCGGCAGGTTGAACTGTGCATTCAGCAGGCCAAAAATTGCTGACGAGCAATCAGCAAAAATTTTCAAATTTTGCAACAATGACAATTATGATGATTGAATAAAATTGGATGATTTATTTTGATTGATTGGCATATTTTTGGATTAATTCCTTATTTTAGGAAATAAAATATTTGACTATTTGATTATTGATGAGGATTTTTCCTAATTTTGAAATTTGAAATATGGTAAGTAAGCTAAATCAATTTGACTTTCCTTAATTTCCCTCCATTCCCACGTAAAATTTGCCTCAATTTAGTCAGAAAAATTCCGATATTACAGAGATAGTTGACCTACCTCCTCCCTCATTTTCATTCACATAAAAATTCACTCTCTCTCTCTCCCCCTCAAAATTTCTCTTAGACATTTTTCTTTTTCTCTTTTCACATTTTTCTCCTTCTTCTCTCCCTTAATTCTCCTGCAAATATTTGAATAAAAATTTGAGTTTTATCTTGGGTGAATTCGAAGGAAGCTTGAGAATAAATTTTTGAGGTAAGAGTCTTGCTCTTAGTATTTCTAAAATTGTAGTCTACCTATAATTCGACTCCCATATCTTTGTCTACAAATTTCCGTTTGTTCTGAAATTTTAATATGTTATTCATCTATGTGTTATGTGATGCCCTCCAAATTTTACGTTCATTGGATTTTTTTATGTTAAGTTATGAATTTTTTTCTCTCTACCACTCATAGAAATTATTGCTGATTGGTTATGTTGCATGAAAATGAGGTTTTTTTTTTATAGGGCTAATGTGTTTTAATTTTTATGAAATTTGGCAGAAATGTTAATGGTCGTGTTGAACTGAAAAGTCTCATGGTGAAATGATAAATATTTTATGCGTTATTGAATTTTCATTAAGACTAGGTTTTGGGATTGTTTTATCAGTGAAATGATGAACTTTTATTATGTGACGTTTTGTATGATTAAATGATTTTTATTTGGTGATGAGAATTTTTGTGATACTGTACTTGTACGTTAATAAGTTGCTATTAAAACTTTGGAGGCTAGGGAATTTTGTTTTAATTGTTTGAAAATGTTTACCATAGAATACTCACTGCTTCTCAAACTTGAAGTTAGTTTCAGCACTGAATTCCCAATACATGTTTTGATATATCTTGATTTTTTTTTAAGCCCAATTTTGAATATGTTATAGTACTAGGTGTCTATTATTTGCAGGATTTTTATGGTATTATTTTAGGATGCAGATAATTTATTATGTGAATGTAAGTTAGAATTGTTCACTGTTTTGCTATTGCTAGCAGATTTTGTATTATATGTTATGTGACTTATTTAAATTGTCAAATGAAATTTTATGACTAATGAAAAATTAGGATATTATGTTTATATGTTAACTTTGTCCCCTGCCAAGTTTGGTGCTCAAATTTAGTGTAAATTTTAAGTTATTGAGCTATGAATTCATAGAGGTCAGGAAACAATTGTGTTGATAGTTTTGTTTTAATGTTTTATGGTTAATGAAACATATTATGAATTAATGATTTCAAGAGATGAATGTATGTGTGACGTATGATGGAATTGGTAGAGGTTATGTGTTGTTGATTGATTACATGATTTCATGAAAATAAATATTAATTTTTATTTATGTATCTTTGAATGAATGTATGACATGAACACACTAAGGAACGAGCACAACGAGACTGCGGTGACGTCACCTATAATTCAATTAAGGTTAAGTAAACTATACAAGTAAGTACATTCTCACCTACAACATAATATGGTTTGTAAAAGTTTGAAATTATGTTCATGATGATTCTATGATGATTTCACTTAATGTTACTTATGAAAGATTTGATGTTCAAAAGTTATGCATGTTTGATGGTAACGTATTTTGAAGTATAAAAGCATATAAATATGTATGTATATATATGTATCACCTAAATAAGTATTGCACACCTATGTTTATGCTATGTCAATGTTATGATGTCATGTTTGGTTTGGGATTAACTACCCTTTTCCTCTCATGACAGCCCGCCAATGATGATGATAATGGTGCAACACTTGTACCCTTAAGATAAAATGAACAAAGTTTTAATATGGATAATGTAATGAAAGATATGTTCCGTATGAAATTGTGCTTAGCGTACTATTATGACGATGCATATGATGATGATGTTCATATAGTGTTTTTACCTTGTGAGATATGAAATGTACTTACTAAGCGATTCGCTTATTCAATTTTATATCTTGTTGTAGATAAGGGTAAGAAAATTTTGGACTAGGTGGAGGGCAAGGAAAGGCATGGGAGCTATGCAAGATGGATTGAAAATGGAAGACGCAAAGAAAGAAGTTTTAAAATTTATGAACTAATTTTTAATTATTTGAGTATATTTATTTTTCGTACATTAAGATATTGGAACTTGTTTTGATTAATTTTTGATTTTGACAGTCGGTTGGCTAGTTAACCATTATTGGTCAGATTGTTGATGCAATGATCAGCCTGTCGATTACCCTGTGTCAGCCTGCCGATCATATTGAATTGAACCTATTTTGCAGAGCCTTGGGTGGCCTACCAATGGTTAAACTTCGGACTGCCGGTCGAGTTTGGCCTGTCGAAGTTTCAAGTTTGGCTCATCTAACTACGTATATAGATTTTCAAAGATGTTTTTGAAAGTTTATTCAATTTACATTGATACTAATAAACTATTTAAAGAATGTTTTTAATCAAGTAATTTATAAAAAAAAAATTGTTGTATGCATAAATCCTGGGATAAGTTTAATAAACTTTACCTTATTTAAATGTTAAATTTTAAATGTAATAAAACGGGGTTAAATGTAACGACATATGTAACGTCCATAAGGGGGCGTAACAGACCGAACTAGCATATCGGCCTGTTGAACTTACTCCATCGATAAGCCAAACTAAAAGGTCGACCTGCCGAACTTAGTCTATCAACAGGCTAAACTGGAAGGTCGGCTTGCCGAACTAACAATAAATAATATCTACGAATCTTTATTTTCTGTCTAAGATTCTTTGGATAAAGCCTCAGTTTTAATTCACAAAACCCAATAGAAAAGTTATTTGATTAAAACAACCATATCTAGCTAATCACTAGGAAAATAAATATTCTCGATAATTCAATAAGTTTATCTGGAATTAATTTTCACAAAATTAATTCAACTGATAAACAGACATGAATTATCTGATTATATCAAATTTTTAGCCAATCTAATAACATGACACAAGTCACCAATTATTGAAAAAACATGTCGTATTGTTACAAGATTTTTATGAGCTAGCAAATGGGACCTGATAGACCTATATAGTTCAAGCTCTTGATAATTATGAAACCCAATATCCTAGATATACCTTTCATAATTATCAACTCTAACACTACTTCACTAAAAGCTTAGAGCTGTACTCTCAAACTATATCGAATTACGAAGCCTAAATAGCTAAGCCTCCATGGCATATCATAATGTGTCGTATACTTGTAGAATTATCCATAATCAGCTTAAGGATAAATTCTGTCCTACCTTCTTGATTATTTTTCTCTTACGTTCCATTATCTCACTATCGAAAAACTTACCATCCACAGATAGTATACTATTTGGTTACACCTATGTATCCAAATGATTGAGTACCCTAGTTTTCTAATTACAGGATAATGCATATAAGAGGATGTCATCAACTCCAAAAGAGGAGCTATGGATTTCATATCTATGAATAACAAGTCTACGCTATCAAGAGTCATGTGTCCAATGTACCAGCATACGTACAAACATAAATTGTGGATGTCATCCTTTGGTACATCAAAAGACATAAGTCAAGACAATGGGCCCATTATTTATCTCAAGATTAAGATACAACATATATGATTGTCTAAAGTGAATTGATTTGCTGAGATAGAATTATTAATCCAACTCAATTACACTTTATGTCACGATCCCATACATTGTCACCTATGACAATGTACCAATGTTTTAATTCACAGTCTACCTCCGATGGCCAAGACAAACCATCTCCTGTTACTGATATAGATAGCATAACAATCTTTGCATGAATAAAACGTCCAACTTTATTCCCTCGATTGCGGATCTTATGATTTAGACTGTTACCTTTAGAATCATGTCTTTTGCATAATATGTCCATCACATGCTTGATTCTAAAGGCTTAGATTGATGGCCTCAAACTTTTGTTTGCTTATCATACATCCAACAAATATGAACGTAAAGAGGACAACATTTGGCATATGAATAATAAATAAATTCTTTATTGATAAAAATGTCTCCAAAAACATATTACAATTTTACTCCTTATGGCATACATGTGTAACAATCTAGATAATCTCTAGGAAAAAAAATATTATGGATAATTCAACAAGTTTTTCTTGAATTAATTTATAAAAAATTAATTCAACCGATAAACAGACATGAATTATCTAATCCTATCAAATTTCAACCAATCTAATAATTTAACATAAGTCACCAATTTATTGGAAACGTACGCCGTATCGTTATAAGATTCATTATGAGCTAGCAAAGGGGACTTGATGGACCTATATAGTTCATCCCAATAACTATAAAACCCAATATCCTAGATATATGTTTCATAATTATCAACTCTAACGCTACTCTACTGAAAGCTTAAAATTGCACTCTCGAACTATATAAAATTATGAAGCCCAAATAGTTAAGTATCCACGACATATCAAAATATATCGTATTCCCATAGGATATCTATAATCGGCTTAAAGATAAATCCTATCTTACTTTTCCAATTAGTTTTCTCTTACATTATATTATCTCACCATCGAAAAACTTACTATCCAAAGACAGTATACCATTTGGTTACACCTATGTATCTAAATGGTTGAGCTCTCCAATCTTCCATTTACAAGATAACATATATAAGAGGATATCATCGACTCCAAAAGAGGACCTATAGATTCCGTATCTATGAATAACAGGTCTACGCTATCAAGAGTCATGTCTCTAACATACTGGCATGTGTACCAACATTAAATGTGGATGTTACCTTTGGTATATCAAAAGATAGAAGTCAAGACAATAAGCCACTATTCATCTCAAGATTAAGATACAACATATATGATTGTCTAAATTGAATTGATTTGCTGAGATAAAATTATTAATCCAAATCAATTACATTTGATGTCCCTATCCAATACATCGTCACTTATGACAATGCACCAATATTTCTATTCGTGGAGTCCACATCTGATGGCCAAGACAAACCATCTTCCGTTAGGGATATAGACAACATAACAATCTTTGCATGAATAAAGCACTCATCTTTACTACCTTGATTGCGGATTTTATGATTTAGACTGTCACCTTTGGAATCATGTCTTATGCATAATCTGTCCATCATATGCTTGATTCTAAAGGCTTAGACTGATAGACTCTGACTTTTACTTACTTATCAAACATTCAACAAATATAAATATAAAAAGGATGATAATTTGGTATATAAATAAATAAATTCTTTATTGATAAAAATGTCTCCAAAAACATATTACATTTTTACTCCTTAGGGCATACATGTCTAACAATCTCCCACCTACACTAAGTGAGTTAATATAACAAATCTTGCATCCCTATAGCTTCTACATGCCTCTCAAAAACTCTCACAATTAGTGTCTTCGTGAATGGATCAGTTAAATTATCCTCGGATGCGATTTTGCATACAGTAACATGCCTGCCCTCAACAAAGTCCTTTATCACATGATACTTTCGATCAATATGCTTACTCTTCTTATGAAATCTTGGTTCCTTAGCATTAGCTATCACTGTAGTTGTATCACAATATAGCGATACCAGCTTATCCATACCAAGAACTACCTTAACATCCCCAAGGAACTTGCGAAGCCACACTGCTTCTTTCGAAGCATTAATAGCTGCCACATACTCAGCCTTCATTATTAAATCCGAAGTGCAATTTTGCTTAAGACCTCTCCAAACAATGGCACCACCCTCTAAAGTAAACACAAAACCAGTAGTCTATCTTCTTAAATCCAAACAGGATTGGAAATCTGAGTCAGTATATCCTAGAGGTGTTAAATCCTCACCCAAATATACAAACATATACCCTCGAGTGCTTTTCAAGTACTTAAAAATATGCTTGACCACAACCTAGTGGTTTGGTCCTAGATCCGACTAAAATTGACTGACTATCCTAACTGCATAACTAATATTTGGTCATGTACAAAGCATGGCATACATAGGACTACCCACTGCCGAAGCATAAGGCACCTTCTTTATGTATTCTCTTTCCTCATCTGACTTTGGTGAGTCATTTTAGAAAGAGTACTTTCAGACCTAGATGGTTGCTCACCTTTCTTGGAATACTATATTGCATACCTCTTGAGAATTTGATCTTAGTAAGCCACCTGGGATAAAGCTATCATTTGGTTCTTCTTATCCCAAAAGATCTAGATACCGAGAACATAATTAGTTTTACTTAAGTTTTTCATGTCAAACTGCTTGGTCAACCATAATTTGACTGATGACAATGTCCCAATGTCATTACCAATTAGCAAAATGTCATCTACATAAAGCAATAGAAAAACCACCTTCCCATCCTTAATGTGTTTGCAAACACATGGTTTGTCCACGTTTTGTGCTAACCTATAAGTCTTGATCACTTAATCAAATCTTATGTTTCAAAAAGAGGAAGTCTATTGAAGTCCATAAATTGACTTTAATGGCTTACAAGCCTTACCTTCTTGATCTTTAGCCTTGAACCAGTCTGGCTATGTCATATATATGGACTCATCAAGATAGCCATTCAGAAAGTGCAACGCTTCCTTACGAACGTCACAATAATCGTTACTTTCATCTTTGTTATCATTACTTATAAGATAAACTATTTAAATTTAAACACAACTTGATAAACACATCCCAGGATCCATGCATATAATTTTTTTTAAATATTCCAAATATTTCTAATCCATTTTTTTTCGTAGTTTATCAATGCCAAATTATCAAACCATAATTCAAATAAAATTTCAAAACAAACTTTAAAATCTGTTTAAACAGTTCAATAGACCGAACTTCTACAAAATTAAAATAAATGTAAAACAAGTCTTTTTACTTAATAGTGCGAAAATTTAAGCATTCAAGGAAATAAAAACATAGTTCAGAAAAAGAAAATTGTTCTTTCTTGGTGTTCTCCTATTTCCAATCCATCGTTCATAGGCCACACGCCCATCCTCACCCTCCACCTATTACGTGGTCCTCTTACCTTTATTTGTAGCATGATTATAAACTAAGTAGGCAAAAGCTTAATAAGTACACTTTCCTATCTCACAACATAAAATATTTTATGAACATCTTTATGAAACATCATAATCATAATCATCATTAACATAATAGTGCACTTGGCACAGTTTTATATAGAACATATATTTCATTATCATTATGTATATTAAAAACTTCATTCATTTTATCTTTGGGGCCTAAGTGTTGCACCATAAACATAAACATATTAGGCGCACCGTCATGAGAGAAGTGGGGTAGCTAATCTCAAAACAAACATGACAAGTCTAACCTTTGGGACATCATAAACATAAACATAAACATAGGGTGTGCAACATTTAATTAAGTGATACATATATATAGATATACTTTTAACATACCTCATCATTAAAACATTCTTTAAAATTTCTTATTGCAAGAAGAGTTTTTATGAGAAAAAAACATGTAAAAACAAACTTAAAAATTATTATAAACATGTCCTCAAAACTTTTACGTAAACTTTTATCATGTTGCAGATGAGAATGTACTTACTTGTTTTGCTTGCTTACTAAACCTTAACTTAGGTGACGTTGCTGCAGTTCTCGATGTGCTCGTTTTTTGGAGCATTTATGTCAAACATTCATATTTACTATAAGTCACTAGCAATTCTATTAGCAATATATAAACATCTCATACTATCATTAAATATCACCTTATCATGTAATAATATCAAGAAGTACAAAATCATAGTTTATGAACCTAAGGCATTATTCCCAAAAGTAGGCAGAATGACCTTTATTTACTTAAAAATTTATAATAATTTCATCTTAACTCTAAATCAGTCGAGGCCAGTGTCATTAGAAACTATACTCAAAAAGAAAGAATTAGATATATTACACATATATTTTGAGAATAATTTGCATGAAGAAAAAGTCCTCAAAAGTCAATCTAAATTTCAGGCCCATGTAGAATTGTACAACTTTTAGGGTCAATTCGAAAAATCATAACTATTTAAAGAAAACTCCAATTCAAGTTATTAAATAGCCAAAAGAAAGCTTAAGATATTTAGTATTTGAGAAAAATATAAGAAAAACATACACAGCGCAATATAGAATTGAAAATTACTAAAACACGATGGCTATCAGGTGTTTGTATGAAAAGTAAGCTTAAGGCATAAAAAAAAATTAAATAAAATTGTAAACACATAATTAACATGATATCAATTGACAATAAAATATTCCCACAAAGATCTATATAATAAAATATGAAAATATATGATATCTCCAATCTAGAGTTTAATGAGAAGTTAATTAAAACAACTAAATCGTCAACTTTTTTCAATCACCAGTTGACATGAAATACATATAATAAAAGAATCCATATGATGATAGTAATAATTCTACTGCTAACATAATACACCTAAACTATAACATATCCAAAAATTAGTTTCAAATAAATTTTTAACAATTCAAAACATGCATTAGAATTCAGAGACTAGACAAACTCTAATTATCTAAAGCAGTGAGCAAAACACGATCACAAAATTCCAATAATTAAAATAAAATTACTTTAACCCTAAAATTTTTATGACAACCTAATAACATATATATAAACAGTACCACAAAACGTCTCATTAGCAAACAAATTTATGTAGCCATACCAATAGGTCATATAAGCAAGAAGTCCCGAATTTACCGAATAGACAACCACAAAAACCTATCTTAAAGAAAATTCAAAAACTTATAAAATATTCATCAAGTAATCATGAAATTTTCCAGATCATAACTTAACATATGCATAAATATCTCCGTAAAATTTTGTTCAAATCAAAGGTAGTTTGTCCCTTAAACATGGACTATACTTTTGTATAAATTACCGATCAGTAACAGTTTAGTCATGAGTGGTAGAGAATGAAAATTTAACATCTCAAAATATAAAATTCTAAATAACGTGAAATTTTGAAGAATATCACATAACACATTCATTAACATCATACTAAAATTTCAGAGCAAACAAAAATTCGTAGACAAAGTTATGGAGGTCAGATTATAAAGGAAACAAAATTTCAGCAATAATCTAGAATGAGTTTCTTACCTCCAAAATGATTTTTCTCAATTCTCTTGAAAACAATACTTCATTCCATTGTTTGCAGAAAAATAAGAGAAAGAAGGGAAGAAAATATGGAGAAGAAAGAGAAAGTGTTGAAGAAAATTTTAGAGAGAGATAGAATTTTCTTTAGCTATAATTTAAGAGAATGAAGACTTTGGTGGCTTAAAGGTATATTTATAGGTTTATGAGAGAGAAGATATTAGATGAGTATAGAAAACCCTAATCCTAATCTAATTCAATTTCCCTTTTTTTTTCCCTTTTTTCCTTTTTTTTCTTTTTTTCTTTTCTTTACATTAGACATATATATAATAATATAATATAATATAAAATAAATATATATAAAATATAATATAATATAAAATAATATAAACGTATAATATAATATAATGTAATAATGTAATATAAATATATTATATTATATTATATTATAATATGAAATAATTATAATACATAATTACTATATACAACAACAATATTTACTTTATAACCCCAAAAATATTAATTTTCACATTATTCTCTTGGACATTTTATATTATTTAACTTCTTAATGCCATAATAAAAAAATGCTACACATGTAATTATCATGGCATCATAAATGTTATAAAAATAAGAAAATATTCAATAAAATTCATGTCATCAGTAAGAATATAACCGTAGGCATACATAACCCTAGAACATTATAAAGATTATGAATTTAGGGCAAGTTGAAACTCTTAAAAAAAAATAAATATTTTTAAGCTTATCATCACTTATGACATGAACATCCCAAGCACATCGATCTTATGAGGCCGTCACTTCTGACATTACTAAGTAAAAAGTTAATTTACTTAACATAAATAATAATAGCACTAAAATATCACATTCTAACGTTAAATTAACATCAGTGTCTATAGAAGAAAACAGCAAGCATTACAGAAAGGCCGTCTTAACATCCATCTACCAAATCTTATAGTCAAGAGCAGCAGCTATGGACAAGAGAATGTAGATGGACTTAAGCATGGCTAGAAGCAAAAAGGTTTTCTCATAATCAATTCCTTCCTTTTGCATGTATCCCTTAGCTACCAGTCTAGCCTTATAGGTTTCAACTTTTCCATCTACTCCTTTCTTTCTCTTGTAGATCTACTTACATCCTATGGGTTTTACCCGTTTGGGAAGATCCACTAGTTCCCAGACCAATTAGTCTCCATAGGCTTCATCTTAGTGCCCATGTCTTTTGTCTAGAGTTTTGAATCAACATCCACCATAGCCTATTTGTAAGTGTAAGGATCCTTGTTATGTTAACATGGTTCGGCCAAAAAGGCTTCACCATTGCAAATATACCTCTCAAGATGACACCCAAGCCTCCCACTACGTCGAAGCCTCTTAAGTTGTTATTCAGTTAGTTTTTCTACACTGATTGGAACGGTTTCATTCGAAACCCCCATAATGATTGAATCACTTGCCAACTCCTCGAGCTCTACTTTGCTTCAAGACTTAAAGTCATCCATGTAACTTTCCTCAAGGAATATTGTATTAGTTAAAGCCATGACTTTATTTTCCTTTGGGTTAAACCCCTTTGAGTCCCTTTTGGATATCCTACAAATACATAAACTTCCAAACGTGCTTCCTGTTGGACATTTATGCCCCAAGGAGTAAAAACGTAATATGTTTTTGGAGATATTTTTATTAATAAAGAATTTACTTATTATTTATATATCAAATCTTGTCCTATTTACGTTCATATTTATTAAATGTATGTTAAGCAAACAAAAGTCTAAGACTGTCGATCTAGACTTTTAAGAATTGGGCATATGATGGATGAATTATGTAGAAGACACGATTCTTAAGGTGACGGTCTAAATCATAAGATCTGCAATCAAGGGAATAAAATTAGGCACTTTATTCATGCAAAGATTGTTATGTTGTCTATATCCCTAATGGGAAATGGTTTGTCTTGACCATTGGAGGTGGACTCTATAAATAGAAACATTGGCACATTATCATAGATGACGATGTGTTGGATCGAGAGATAAAGTGAATTGATTTGCATTAATAACTTTATCTCAGCAAATTGATTCACTTTAGACAATTATATGTATTGTATCTTAATACTGAGATGAATAATGGGCACATTGTCTTGACTTATGTCTTTTGATGTGTCAAAGGGTGACGTCTACATTTTAATAGTGCTACGCATGCTGGTACGTTAGACGCATGACTCTTGATGGCATAGACCTGCTATTCATAGATATGGAATCCAAAGCACTTTTTTAAGAATAATGATATCCTTTTATATGCATTATCTTGTAATTGAAAAACTAGAGCGCTCAACCATTTAGATACATACTTGTAACCGAATGGTATACCGTCTTTAGATGATAAGTTTTCCAATGGTGAGATAATGGAACGTAAGATAAAAATAATCAGAAAGGTAAGACGAAACTTGTCCTTAAGTCAATTATGGATAATCCTAAGGAGATATGATATATTACGACATTGTTAGACATGTATGCCCTAAGGAGTTAAATTGTGTATGTTTTTAGAGACATTTTTATCAATAAAGAATTCATGTATTTTTATATACCAAATCTTGTTCTCTTTATGTTCATATTTGTTGAATGTATGATAAGCAAACAATAGTCTAAGACTGTCGGCCTAAACCTTTAAGACTTAGGCATATGATGGACAGATTATGCAAAAAACACAATTCTTAAGGTAACGGTCTAAATCATAAGATCGGCAATCGAGGGAATAAAGTTAGGCGTTTTATTCATGTGAAGATTGTTATGCTATTTTTATTCCTATTGGGAGATGATTTCTCTTGGCCATCGGAGGAGGACTCCGTGAATAAAAATATTGGCACATAGTTATAGGTGACGATGTGTTGGATCGGGGCATAAAGTGAATTGATTTAGTTTAATAATTCTATCTTGGCAAATCGATTCACTTTAGAAAATTATTTGTATTGTATCTTAATCTTGAGATGAATAGCGGGCCCGTTGTCTTGACTTATGTCTTTTGATGTACCAAATGGTGACACCCACATTTTAATAGCGGAATGCATGCCGATGCATTGGAGGCATGACTCTTGATAGCGTAGACCCATTATTCATAGATATGGAATCCATAGCTCCTCTTTAGGAGTAGTGATATCCTCTTATATGCGTTATCCTGTAATTGAAAAACTGGAGTGCTCAACCATTTGGATACATAGGTGTAACCGAATGGTATATTGTCTTTGGATGTTAAGTTTTCTGATGGTGAGATAATGGAACGTAAGATAAAAATAATTGGGAAGGTAAGACAGAACTTGTCCTTAAGTCGATTATAGATAATCCTATGGGGATACAATACACCATAATATGCCATGGAGACTTAGCTATACAGGCTTCGTAATTCTATATAGCTCGAGATTGTAGCTCTAAGCTTTTAGTGGAATAGCATTGGGGTTGATAATTATGATATGTATATCTAGGATATTAGGTTTCATAATTATCAGGAGCTTAAACTATATAGGTCCATCAGGTCCCCTTTACTAGCTCACAAAATCCCATAATGATACGGCGTGCTTTTCTGATAATTGGTGACTTATGTTAGATTTATTAGATTAGTTGAAATTCGAAAGAGTCAAATAATTCATGTCTGTTTATCGGTTGAATTAATATTGTGACAAAATTAATTCACGATAAACTTGTTGAATTATTTGGATCGGATAATTCTTGTCTGTTTATCAGTTGATTTAATTTTCGATAAATTAAATCAAGATTAACTTGTACAATTATTAGGAATCTATTTATTTTCCTAGAGATTATCTAGATAAAGTTGTTTTAATTACATAACTTCTCTATTGGGTTATTTGAATTAAAACTAAGGCTTTATCCTATAGAATCTCGGGTGAAAAATAAAATATTCGTTGAGATTTTTTTTCGACAGTTTGGCATGCCGATCCTTAAGTTTGGCCTACCGATGGAGCAAGTTAGGCCTACCGATGGGGCAAGTTCTGCCTGCCTATGTGCGAATAAAAAATCACGCATTTTCACACGGATTTCATCCGATATTGATCCGAATTTGATTCTGATTCAAATTTTTGAGACCTTATATGATAAGGACAGACCCTAGACCCATCCTCTATAAATAGGGAGTGAGTCTGATAAGTTATTTAGATCAATTGAGAGATTAAGAGCGATACTCTACTGGTGGGAATCTAAAAACTCCCTAAGAGCTTTTGTTTACAAATCACAAACACTAGCTTTGGGTTCTCTCAATTGGTTTGAAGGAGGGTCACCTGGTGGAAGAGCTGTATGTGTGAGCCCACACTCACTCCGATCGTGGATAGAGAATAGCAAAGAGGGCTTGTTGGTTGAGGTCCTTCTAGAACGTTACTACTCTTTACTAATTGTAGGAGCTTTTCGGCACACAATGGTTAGTAGGATCTGATTAATTTATGCATATAGCATGTCAAACTTGTGTTTTGGAAAATACTTTGATATAAAAATTTTAAAATTCTACTGCATACTATTTTTTCAAAAATTGGTATCAGAGACATGGTTTTTACATAAATTTACGAGTTTGTAATCATGCTATATATGTAAATTATGTGATCTTAATCTCTCATTTGCTTGAATTTAATTTTATAGAGAGTTGGCACTCTAGGGTTCTATATATTTTATATGTTGTCATAGATTATGTGGTGAATGTTTATTAATTAATTATGGTTGATTAAATTATTATTTATTTATTTATTAATTAATTAATACCTGTAATGGTTCCTTAGAGGTTAGAATGTGTATCTAGGTTTTTCATGTAATTAGATGGCGGACTATCATCTTCGTCTAGGAATTATCATTTAATTTTAATTTATAAGAATTTTGTAATTAAATAATTATTTGGAGAAGACGGATCTGAAAGATGGATGATGGCAAACCCATATATTTCTTGAGTCTCTAATTTTATGTTTTTGAATTGTTAAAAATAAAATTGATGAATTGCGTTAAAAATTGTATTTTCTAGAAAGGGTGACTTTTGCTTGGATGGCATGCTGAACTCTTAGGTATGACAGGCCAATGGTGGCAAATCGACAGGCTGGACGTGAGGTTCGGCAAGCCTTTAGTAGGGCAGAAATCAGGTAGCTCTGGTGGTAGGCCGAACTTCTAGTTTAGTAGGCCGATTAGTCATGAATCGGTAGGCTGATATGTAAAGATTAGCAGGCCTGTGGGTCATGACTGGCAGGCCGATTACCCAGATTGGCTTGCCGATAGAGAGTTGAAATTTTTCCATAAAAGGTGTAGTTTTTCAATGCGGTTTTATTTTTTTTTTTTTTGGACAATTCTGAGAAACATTAAATTTGGATATGACTGGAAATATGGAGTATTCGATCTATGCGGGATTGAAGACCTGAAGATTGGATTACATGAAGAAGGATACAACTTGAGGATTCAAGGATGAAGAATCGATAATATGTTTCGATTATTCTCTTATAATTTTTATTTTCTATTCTCTAGGGTGGAACCATAACATTACGGTTGTTTATTATAATTTTGCTTGTAGCTTTGTTTGTTTACATTATAATATGATTTGCTATGTATATTGATAATATGCCATATAGAATAGGGAGTGCCGCTTATATTAAAATTATTCATACATGCCTTTTAAAATAAAACCTTTATTTTAAAAGATTGAGTTGGAAAAGGTTTTCGAATAGAGAACCTAAGGCCTCCATTGTTGGTCCATAAGAAGAACACGGTGGTCCCAACCCCTAGGATGAGATTTCTATCATGTACCAAATTGGATCTCTAAGAGGATAACGTATTTTGGCATGATTTATGGTTGCACACCCCTAGGTAGTGATTATAAATCATGGATAAAATATTGAAACGATGATTATACACTCATGTTAATTTTATTATTAATCGCCCCTAGAAGCTCTGTTAATAAAATTAATGGCCAAAGAAACGATTATCAATATATGTTGGATCATACGGGTCTTGGATGGCATATATTAATCAGAAAGGGATCTGTGTTCCTGATTGAATTTGGCATGACTCCCTAGGAGCTTGTTGAATTCTGAGTTAGGAATTATCGTTGTAAGGTTGTGATATTTTCAAGGTTTTGACACATAAACACATTTGTATGTTTTTACATGATTGTGTTATCTTACTAAATTATTATGATGTGTTTACTTATGTTTGGTATATGATTCTTTATTGTAGATTAAAAATGTCTAAAAACGCTTTGTCTTCGATACTTGACAAAACCTATTACCTGAAGAGAATTATAATGATTGGAAACGAAACCTGCATATCGTCCTTTCTTTTAAGAAACTAAAATTTGTGCTAACAACCCCTTGTCCTCCTAAGCCTACGGGAGACTCAACTAATGAGCAATTCCAAGCGTACGATCGTTGGAAAGATGCAAATGATCAGGCTCGCTGCTATGTTATGGCTAGCATGAACAATGTGCTGCAGGCTCAACATGAGGATTATGAGACTACTAAATAGATCTTGGATAATCTAGAAGACATGTTTGGAGGCCAAGCCATAACAAAGCAGCAAGGGGCACTTCAAAAACTCTTAAACTATAAGCAGAGGCTGGGGACATCTGTAGAGGAGCACATGATTTTGGTCATGGGTTACCTTGCTGAGGCACAAACCAATTGAGCCGACATCTATGCTAAAACTCAAATAACTATGGTCTTTGAGACTCTGTCAAAGGAATTTATTCCGTTTAGAGCTACATTTAATTTAAGCAATAGATGGGATATGACCTTAACAGAATTAATGAAACAGTTACAGGAGTTTGAACTACAGATCAAGGAGTCTCCTGTGGGTGGAGAGGCTAACATGATAGTAGCTTCTGGTTACAATCCCAATTCTGGGAATGGAAAGATGCAACAGGCCAAGAATGGGAATTCTTTTGTTCCCACTAATAATAAGAGCAAGAAGAAGAAGAAGAAGAACCCAAAGAAGCTTAAGTGCTTCTTCTGCGGGAAAGTCAGGCACATAAAGAAGTATTGCAAGGACTTCCTTTCCAAAGGAGGTAGGTGTGATCTTCTGTATTTAGAAACTTGTTTGGTTGAGGAATCCAGTGACATTTGGGTTATAGATTCTAATGCAACTAATCATGTTTGTGTTTCTCTATAGAGGTTTAAAGAAACGAGAAGTCTGCTTCATGAAGACTTCACGCTTCGGATGGGTGATGGATCCTTGGTCTCAACAGAAGCAGTGGGAGATGTCCATCTTTATTTTGATAATTATAGGAATTTAATTTTACGAGATTGTTTTTATGTTCTTAAATTTAAAAGGAATTTAATTTATGTAGCTTGTTTATTTAAAGACTCTTATTTAGTTTCTTTTAATAATAAAGTGGTGATTCGTAAAAACAAATCTTTTATCTGTTCTGGATGGATGCAAGATAATCTATATTTTATCAAATCTAAGATGGACTTACTGCTTAATATTGAGATGAATGATAATAACTCTAAAAGGCTCAAAACTTCTCATTCTAATAAGACTTATCTTTGGCATTTGCACCTTGGTCATATTAACCTGAATAGGACTCAAAAGTTGGTAAGCGATGGACCTTTAAGTTACTTAAAGGTGGAACCTATACCTCAATGTGAATCTTGTTTGGAGGTTAAAATGACCAAAAGACCATTCGGGTCTAAGGGCAATAGGGCTAAAGGGGTTCTAGAACTTGTGTATAGTGATGTTTGGGAACCGATGAACATCCAGGCACGAGGAGGGTATAAGTACTTCGTCACTTTTATTGACAATTACTCAAGGTATAGGTACGTGTACCTGATGCATCACAAAAGCAAAACTTATGACAAGTTTAGGGAATTTTGGGCTGAAGTGGAAAAGCAATTAGGTAGACCCATAAAGGCACTTCAATCTGATTGAGGTAGTGTATACCTTTCTGATGAGTTCTCGGGACACTTATTAGATAATGAGATTTTATCCCAGTTGACTGCGCTGGGCACTCCGTAGCAGAATGGCATAGCAAAAAGAAGGAATAGGACTTTATTGGACATGGTTAGGTCCATGATAAGTTATTCATCATTGCCTTTATCCTTTTAGGGATATGCACTACAAACCGCATATTATCTTTTGAACAATGTGCCTTCAAAATTGGTCCCTAAAACTCCTCATGAGTTGTGGACGGGCCGGAAGACATCCTTAAACCATATTCGCATATGGGGATGTCTAGCTCATGTACTGTTTAAGGATGCGAATAAGTTGGAAGCACGTTCGAAAGTTTGTGTATTTATAGGATATCCAAAAGGGACTAAAGGGGGGTATTTCTATAACTCAAAGGAAAATAAAGTCGTAGTTTCAACTAATGCAACTTTCCTTGAGGAAAGTTACATGGACAACTTTAAACATCGAAGAAAAGTGGTGCTTGAGGAGTTAAGGAGTGATCCAATCACTCCGGAGGTTCTGAATGAAACCATTCAGATCAATGTAGAAAGACCAAATGAACCTAAACAACAACCTAAGGGGCTTCGATGTAGTGGGAGGATTGGGCATCAACCCAAAAGGTATATGTTCAATGGTGATGCCTTTTTGGCTAAACCGGATGAACATGACTAGGAGCCTTATACTTATGCAGAGGCTCTGGAAGATATTGATTCAAAACTCTGGACAGAGGCCATGAACATAAAGATGAAGTCTATGGAGACTAATTAGGTCTAGGAGCTTGTGGATCTTCCCGAAGGGGCAAAACCCATAGGGTGTAAGTGGATCTACAAGAGAAAAAGATGAGTGGATGGAAAGGTCAAAACCTTTAAGGCTAGACTGGTAGCTAAGGGTTATATGCAAAAGAAAGGAATTGATTATGAGGAAACCTTTTCGCCTGTAGCTATGCTTAAGTCCTTCCAGATTCTCTTGTTCATAGCTGCCGCTCTCAACTATGAGATTTGGCAAATGGATGTCAAGATGGCTTTTCTAAATGGCTAGCTTGATGAGTCCATTTATATGGAACAACTAGATGGGTTCAAGGTCAAGGGTCAAGAAGGTAAGGTTTGTAAGTTGCTAAAGTCAATTTATGGACTTAAGTAGGCTTCCCATTCTTAGAACATAAGTTTTGATTAGGCGATCACGACTTATAGGTTCTCACAAAATGTGGATGAGCCATGTGTTTATAAACACATTAAGGATAGGAAGGCGGTCTTTCTACTGCTCTATGTAGATGACATTCTGTTAATTGGCAATGACGTTGGGGCGTTGTCATCGATCAAATTATGGTTGACCAAGCAATTTGACATGAAGGACTTGGGTGAGGCTAATTTTGTTCTCGGTATCTAGATTTTTTAGGATAGGAAGAAAAAAAATGATAGCTTTGTCGTAAGCTAGCTACATAGATAAACTTCTCAGAAGGTTTGCAACACAGGATTCCAAGAAAGGTGGGCAACCATCTAGGTCTAGAATTACACTTTCTAAGAAAGAATCTCCAAAGTCTGAAGAAGAAAGAGAATACATGAAGAAGGTGCTTTATGCTTCGGCAGTGGGTAGTCTCATGTATGCCATGCTTTACACACAACTGGATATTTGTTATGCGGTCGGGATTGTAAGTCAATTTCAGGCGGATCTAGGACCGAACCATTGGGTTGCGGTAAGACATATTTTCAAGTACCTAAGAAGAACTCGAGGGTATATGCTTGTGTATTCGGGTGAGGACTTGACTCCTATAGGATATACTGACTCTGATTTTCAATCTTGTCTGGATTCTAGGAGATCGATTTTGGGGTTTGTGTTTACTCTAGGGCGACGGTGCCATCAGTTGAAGAAGTGTGAAACAAGATTGCACTTTGGATTCAATGATGGAGGCCGAGTATGTGGCAGCTAGTGATGCTTCGAAAGAAGCCATGTGGCTACGCAAGTTCCTTGGAGATCTTGAGGTAGTTCTTGTATGGATAAGGCAGTATCACTGTACTGTGATAATAATGAGGCGGTAGCTAATACTAAGGAACCAAGATTTCACAAGAAGAGTAAACATATTGATTGGAAGTATCATGTGATAAAGGACTTTGTTGATGGTGGGCATGTTACGGTGTGCAAAATCACGTCAGAGGACAATTTAGCTGATCCATTCACGAAGACACTTACTGTTAAAGTCTTCAAGAGGCATGTGGAAGCTATGAGGATGCGAGATTTGCCGTATTTACTCACTTAGTGCAAGTAGGAGATTGTTAGACATGTATGCCCTAAGAAGTCAAAATGTAATATATTTTTGGAGACATTTTTATCAATAAAGAATTCATTTATTATTTATATACCAAATCTTGTCCTCTTTACATTCATATTTGTTGAATGTATGATAAGCAAACAATAGTCTGAGACTGTCGGCCTAAACCTTTAAGAATTGGGCATATGATGGACAGATTATGCAAAAGACATAATTCTTAAGGTGATGGTCTAAATCATAAGATCCGCAATCGAGGGAATAAAGTTAGGCGCTTTATCTATGTGAAGATTGTTATGTTGTCTATATCCCTATTGAAAGATGGTTTGTCTTGGCCATCAGAGGAGAACTCCATGAATAGAAATATTGGCATATTGTCATAGGTGACGATGTGATAGATCGGGACATAAAGTGAATTGATTTGGTTTAATAATTTTATCTTGGCAAATCGATTCACTTTAAACAATCATTTGTATTGTATCTTAATCTTGGGAGGAATAGTGGGCTCGTTATCTTGACTTGTGTCTTTTGATGTACCAAAGGGTGACACCCACATTTTAATAGTGGTATGCATGCCGGTGCGTTGGAGGCATGACTCTTGATAGCTTAGACCTATTATTCATAAATTTGGAATCCATAGCTCCTCTGTAGGAGTAGTGATATCCGCTTATATGCATTATCCTATAATTGGAAAGATAGAACTCTCAACCATTTGGATACATAGGTGTAACCGAATAGTATACTATCTTTGGATGGTAAGTTTTCTGATGGTGAGATAATGGAATGTAAGATAAAAATAGTCAGGAAGGTAAGACATAACTTGTTCTAAAGCCGATTATGGATAATCCTATGGGGATACGATACACCATGATATGTCATGGAGACTTAGCTATACAGGCTTCGTAATTCTATATAGTTCGAAAGTACAGCTCCAAGCTTTTAGTGGAGTAGCATTAGGGTTGATAATTATGAAATGTATATATAGGATATTAGGTTTCATAATTATTGGGAGCTTAAACTATATAGGTCCATCAGGTCCCCTTTGCTAGCTCACAAAATCCTATAACGATACGGCATGCTTTTCTGATAATTGGTGACTTATGTTAGATTTATTAGATTGGTTGAAATTCGGAAGAGTCAAATAAATAATGTCTGTTTATCGGTTGAATTAATATTGTGACCAAATTAATTCAAGATAAACTTGTTGAATTATTGGGATCGGATAATTCTTGTCTGTTTATCAGTTGATTTAATTTCAGATAAATTAAATCAAGATTAACTTGTAGAATTATTAGGAATCTATTTATTTTCCTAGAGATTATCTAGATAAAGTTTTTTTAATTAGATAACTTCTCTATTGGGTTATTTATATTAAAACTGAGGCTTTATCTTATAGAATCTCGGGTGAAAAATAAAAGATTCGCTGAGTTTTTTTTCGGCAGTTCGGCATACCGATCCTCAAGTTCAGCCTGCCGATGGGGCAAGTTCGGCCTACCGGTTAGGCAGATTGGCTTGCCTATACGCAAATAAAAAATCACGCATTTTCACATGGATTTCATCCGATATTGATCCGAATTTGATTTTGATTCGAATTTTTGAGACCTTATCCGATAAGGACTAACCCTAGACCCAACCTCTATAAATAGGGAGTGAGTCTGATAAGTTTTTTAGATCAATTAAGAGATTAAGAGTGATACTCTAATAGTGAGAATCTGAAAACTCCCTAAGAGCTCTTGTTAAGAAATCATGAACACTAGCTTTGGGTTCTCTCAATTGGTTTGAAGGAGCGTCACTTGGTGGAAGAGCTGTACATGTGAGCCCATACTCACTCCAATCATGGATAGAGAAGAGCAAAGAAGGCTAGTCGGTTCTTCTAGAACGTTACTTCTCTTCACTAATTGTAGGAGCTTTTTGGCACACAAAGGTTAGTACGATCTGATTAATTTATGCATATAGTATGTCAAACTTGTGTTTTAGAAAATACTCTGATATAAAAATTTTAAAATTCCACTACATACTATTTTTCCAAAAGATATGTCATGGAGACTTAACTATATGGGCTTTGTAATTCTGTATAGTTTGAGAATGCAGCTCTAAGCTTTTAGTGGAGTAATGTTAGAGTTGATAATTATGAAATGTATATCTGGGATATTAGGTTTCATAATTATCGAGAGCTTGAAGTATATAGGTCCATCAGGTCCCTTTTGCTAGCTCATAAAAAATCATGTAACGATACGGCGTGCTTTTCTAATAATTGGTGACTTGTGTGACGTTATCAGATTGACTGAAAATTTGATAGAATTAGTAATTCATGTCTGTTTATTATTTGAATTAATTTTGTGAAAATTTATTCAACATAAACTTGTTGAATTTTTGAGATTAGATAATTCATGTCTGCTTATCGGTTGGATTAATTTTGAATAAATTAATTCAAAATAAACTCGTTAAATTATCAGGAATATTTATTTTCCTAGAGATTATCTAGATATGACTGTTTTAATCGGATAACTTCTATATTGGGTTATTTGAATTAAAACTGAGGCTCTATCCCTAGAATTTCGGGGGGAAATAAAGATTCATAGGGATCATTTATCGTTGATTTAATAGGCCGATCTTTTAGTTTGGCGTTCGGCCTACTGACTGAGTATTAAATAAATCATATGTTTTCATGCAGATTTCATCAGATATTGTTTCTGATTTGATTCTGATTCGAACTTTCGAAGCCTTATTTGATAAGTACTAACTCATGGGCTCAACCTCTATAAAAGGGGAGTGAGACTCATTGTTGTTTAGATCAATTAAGAAATTTAGAATGAGACTCTACTAGTGAGACTCTACAACTCCTTGGAGAGCTATTGTTCACAAATTACGAACTATAGCTTTAGGTATTTCTCAATTGGTTGGACGGAGAGTTAACTAGTGGAAGAGCTGTACGAGTGTGCCCACACACACACTGGTCGTGGATAGAAAATAGCAAAGAAGACTAGTTGGTTGAAGCTCTTTTAGAACGTTACTTCTCTTCACATATTGCAAAGCTTTTCTGCATTTTTGAGGTTAGTAAGATCTGGTCAATTTATGTATATAGTATGTCAAACTTGTATTTTAGAAAATACTTTGATATGAAAATTTTTAAAATTTGCTGCGTACTTTTTTTTCAACATTTTCAACTTATTTGCTTATTCAAACAAGACATAAGTCGGACAACCCCATATGCAAATATGGTTTAATGATGTCATTTTCCCATCCACAACTCGTGAGGCAGTTTAAGAACCGATTTTGAAGGCATATTGTTCAAAAGGTAACATATGGCTTATAGTGCATATCCCTAAAAGGATAAAGGCAATGATGAATAGCTCATAATGGACTTAACTATGTCCAACAAAGTCCTATTCCTTCTCTTAGCTACGCCATTTTGTTGCGGAGTTCCCGGCGCAGCCAAATGGGATAGAATCCCATTCTCTAATAAGTGTTCCAAGAACTCATTAAAAAGGTATTCACCACCTCAATTGGATCGAACGGCCTTTATGGGTCTACTCGATTGCTTTTCCACTTCAGCCTAAAACTCCCCTAAACTTGTCATAAGTTTTGCTTTTGTGGTGCATTAGGTACACATACCCATACCGTGAGTAATCTTCAATAAAAGTGACGAAATACTCATACCCCTTTCATGCCTTGATGTTCATAGGTCCGCAAACATTGCTATGCACAAGTTCTAGAACCTCTTCGGGCCTATTTCCCTTAGACCCAAATGGTCTTTTAGTCATTTTACCCTCCAAACAAGATTCACATTGTGGTATAGATTCCATCTTTAAGTGACTCAAAGATCCATCCCTTACCAACCTTTGAATCCTATTCAGGTTAATATGACCTAGTCGCAAATGTCAAAAATAAGTCTTATTAGAGTGAGAAGTTTTATGTATTTTAGAATTATTATCATTAACCCTAGTATTCAGCTATAAGTCCATCTTAAGTTTGATGAAATATAGATTATTTTGCATCCATTCGTCATAGATAAAAGATTTGTTTTTACTGATCATCACTTTATTATTAAAAGAAACTACATAAGAGTCTTTAAATAAACAAGCTACAAAAATTAAATTCCATTTTAAGTTTCAGAACATAAAAACAATCTTACAAAATTAAACTTCTATGATTATCAAAATAAAGATGGATGTCTCCTATTGCTTCATCCAACACTAAAGATCCATAGCCCATCTGAAGTGTGAAGTCTTTATGTAGTAGACTTCTTGTTTTCTTTGAACCCTTGTAGAGAAACACAGATATGATTAGTTGCCTTGGAATCTATGACCCAAGTGTCACTAGATTCCTCAACCAAATAAGTTTCAATAACCAAAAGATCACACCTACCACTTCGGGAAAGGAAGTCGTTGTAATTCTTCTTGATGTGCCTGATATTCCCACAAAAAAAAGTACTTGAGCTTCTTCAAGTTCTTCTTTTTCTTCTTCTTGTTCTTGCCATTTGCAAGAATAAAATGTAACGACTACCCCCTGTGGCGTCTGGCCCAGGCGTACTCCCTCAAGCCTCCATAGGACCCACCTTGCGGGACCTCCGGACTTATGGCTCTTATTGGTAGACCATCCCCGTGCCACCCACTCATCCGTGCTATCCCCTTTAGGGCCCTCTTGTCCCTCAGGGTTTTTCTTTCGCATCCCCTGGGTTCGAACCTCAAACCTCTTGTAAGAGGTTCTTATTTCCTTCTCGAGTACCAATTGAGCTTGGTACTCGAGAAGGAAATAAGAACCTCTTAAGAAAGGTTTGAGGTTTGAATCCGGGGGACGCGAAAGAAAAACCCTGAGGGACGAGAGGGCCCTAGAGGGGATAGTACGGATGAGTGGACGACATGAGGATGGTCTACCAATAAGAGCCATAAGTCCGGGGGCCCCGCAAGGTGGGTCCTATGGAGGCTTGAGGGAGTACGGCCAGGCCAGACGCCACAATAAAACGCGCGTTTTATTGTGGCGTCTAGCCCGGGCGTACTCCCTCAAGCTTGTTAGACATGTATGCCCTAAGGAGTAAAAATGTAATGAGTTTTTAAAGACATTTTTATCAATAAAGAATTCATTTATTATTTATATACCAAATCTTGTCCTCTTTACATTCATATTTGTTGAATGTATGATAAGTAAACAATAGTCTGAGACTGTCGGTCTAAACCTTTAAGAATTGGGCATATGATGGACAGATTATACGGAAGAAACGATTCTTAAGGTGACGGTCTAAATCATAAGATCCGCAATCAAGGGAATAAAGTTGGGCGCTTTTATTGATGTAAAGATTGTTATGTTGTCTATATTCCTATTGGGCAATGGTTTGTCTTGACTATCAAAGGTGGACTCCGTGAATAGAAATATTGGCACGTTGTCATAGGTGACGATGTGTTGGATCGGGACATAAAGTGAATTGATTTGGATTAATAATTCTGTCTTGGCAAATCGATTCACTTTAGACAATCATTTGTATTGCATCTTAATCTTGAGATGACTAGTGGGCCCGTTGTCTTGACTTGTGTCTTTTGATGTGCCAAAGGGTGACACCCACATCTTAATAGTGGTATGCATGCCGGTACGTTGGAGGCATGACTGTTGATGACGTAGACTTGTTATTCATAGATATGGAATCCATAGCTCCTCTTTAGGAGTAGTGATATCTTCTTATATGCGTTATCTTGTAATTGGAAAACTGGAGCTCTCAACCATTTGGATACATAGGTGTAACCGAATGGTATAC
>CAMOHE010047345.1:0-63373 GCA_946598075.1 Artocarpus hirsutus
TACCACAGCAGAAAGGCCACTTCTGTTGAAAAATATCTTGCATGTCCCTAATATTACTAAGAACTTACTGCTTATAATTAATGATATATCTGTTGAGTTTCAGTCTAATGGTTGTGTTATGAAGGACAAGCAAATAGGAATGGTGGTGCTCCGAGGGAAGCTTAGAGATGGTCTTTATCGGATGGAACTACCTATTTCACCTTAGCCCAGCAGAGAGTTTAAAAGAATCTTTCTACCAAACAGTCTTTAGTCTGTGCAGTTGGGTCTTTAAATTCCAAAAGAGTGGTGGGGTATATGAGAGTGGTGGGGTATATGAGATTAGGTCACCGCTCAAATCGAGTGTTGTCCCAAGCTCTGAAAAATTGTAAACAAACAACAGCCTTGAATGAAGAGCATGAATTCTGTGATTCTTGTCAATTTGGAAAATCTCATCTTCTTCCTTTTACTTCATCTGATTCACATGCCTTGAATGTATAGATCTTGTTCACACAGATTTGTGGGTCCCCTCACGAGTGATGTCTAGTTCTGTTTTAGTTTCTATATCAACTTTATTGACGATTTTAACAGGTTCACTTGGATATATCCCCATAAGTCTGAGGCCTTAAATACCATCATTCAGTTCAAGAACCTTTTTCAGAACAAGTTTGAAAGAAAAATAAAAACCATTCAATCGGACATGGGAGATGAATATAAGAGTTTTGACGATCTCGTAAAAATTTATGGGATAGAACTGAGACACTCCTGCCTCATATCTCAGCCCAAAATGGTAGACCTGAGAGAAAACACGGACACATAGTTAAAACAGGACTGACCTTACTAGCTCAGGCTCACATGCCCTTGAAATATTGGCACGAAGCTTTCCAAACAACAGTCTTTCCGATAGATAAACTACCCACACTTGTCCTAAAAGGCCTTTCACCTGCACAAAAACTGTTCGGAAAGAGTCCAAACCAACTTTCCTTGAAACTATTTGGGTCTGCCTATTTCCCTTGCCTTGGAGCTTATCAAAACCATAAGTTTCAATTTCACACCACAAAATATGTTTTCCTAGGCTACGGTGAGTCACATAAGGGGTATAAATTTTTAAGTTCTACAGGCAGGATTTATATATCAAGGAATGTAGTATTTAAGGAACAAGATTTTCCCTTACAAAATGGCTTCGTAGACTACCTGAAAATCAAACTGCAATTGTTACCACAAACTGGTTCTCTCCCTTTCTTACGCAAAACTCAAATAAACCAACCCTCCAAGGTCTATCTGATAGAGAGCAACCTTTGACCTCCCAAGAAGCACCATCAAACCTTGACAATGAACAAGACTCTAGTGAACCGAATGTAGAAGGGGAAGAATATGTACAAAGACCTGATCTTGAAGCTGATGTAGAAACAAGAAGTTCTACTCATGATCCTGCCACAAGACATAAGATGTTAACAAGAGCCCAAGCTGAGATTCACAAACCGAAAGAATTCCCTGAAGAATGTATGCTTTACACAGCATATGTTGATAAGAAAGTTGAAGAACCAACCTTTATTCAGGAAGCTCTTCAGAACAACAATTGGCAAGAGGCAGTAGAGGGGGAGTATAGAGCCTTGGTGATAAATGGCACCTGGACGTTTGTCCCTCATTCTTCACACTACAACGTAGTTGGAAACAAATGGGTGTTCAAAACTAAATACAATTCGGATGGTACGTTTCTGAGATGTATATCACTGCAAGAAACTACACTTTTAGTAATGACAAAAGTCAACGCTAAAAGTCCACATGTTGCCGCTAAATTTGAGGGTCACAAATCAAAACAGAACGACACCATCAATGACTTTTAGTGGCGACTTTTTTAAAATTGTTGTCACTAAAAATTTTTGAATTTTTGAAAATTTTTAAATTTTGATGACATTTTATCGTTAAAAGTTTTGTGCATAAGTTTTAAATGGTGACTAATAGTTTTATCTTAAGAAATTAAAATATATATTTTAGTGCAAATAAATATTTAATTTTGTTTTTATTTTATTTTAAATTTATTTTTTTGAAAAATATTTTTTAATTTTGTAAAATATAATAATAATTGAAATATGAATAAAATGCAAAAATAATTAATAATATTACACAAAATCCGACGTGCACTTTATAGAATAAAATAAAACACACTATATAGTCTAATAACATAGAAAAAAATAAAAATAATACAAGTCCAATAATATACAAAATGTCTAATCACCTAAGTTTACATTTTCTTCATCTTCATCCTCTTTTTCTTCTTCGTTATCCTAATCACCTAAGCTAGGGATCTCATTTGGATTTGAAAATTTGAGGGTAGCTCAATCTATTTGTTGACTAAATACCCTAAAACAGTTTTGAAAAATTGTTTGTGGTTTGAGAGTTATGGCTGGTTGGTTTTAGGAAGCGCAAAAGTTGAGGAATTGGTGTTTCGTGATGATCTTGTGATTTAAAAGTTATGATTGGAATATTAAATTATTTTTAAAGAATTAGCTAGTTAATTAAGCTTTGGAGAAGCTAAAATAAAGGGGGAAATGTTGCCAAAATTTATAGGAAAACAAGCTCCTTTATACTTTATTGTTAATGATTGTTTGAGTGACAATAATATGGTTAAAATGCTCGATATTACAAGGTGTTGAGTACTAGATCCCTTGAGAGGAAGCCCAAGAATTCGTTACACATTACCAAAGAGCAAAGTAAGTAGAATTTTAACTATATCACTATGACATCATGTATATGTTTTGTATATCAATGAATGTGAAAATTGTGCATATAATTTATATGCTATTTCTTGTGAGCATAAGCATACATGCAGGACGTGATGAAAAGAGTATGTCAAAACCATTGTCATAAAGTACATGAATATGAAATTATCTCTAAAAGATATTTCGATGACTTGTGACGTGTTTAATGATAAGTAATAATGAAAAATGTCTTGACGTAGAAGTCCTGATCTTTATGTCTTGATGGAGACTAGCGTAACGGAGAATTGTTGTGTGGGATACTTCCTTCATGATCAAAGGTAGAAGAGGAGACTGTTAATGTATTATTGCCCCACATGACAACACTTGATATAAATAATTATTGATGTGGCCATAAGGTCTGATGAGGTATCTAGGATACCACCCTATCCAAGAAACCCTAAATACGTGCATAAGATAACGAAGAGAATATGAATCGAAAGAAATGGGATAAATGAAGGTTTAAGTTGTGAACTCATGCATGTTTATATTATCATTATGTTATGCATTTATTCAACTTACTAGACTTTAGCTCACTCATTTATGGTAATATAGATAAGGGTACATCCTAGCATTAGCTGTGGATTTAGATGGTTAGCTGGCATATTCCCGATATTCGTGACTTGTGTATAAAGACTAGCCAACCTGTCACTTTGAGGCCCTAATATTTGTATATTTTTGAGAGCTTGTAGTGCCTATGTTTGGTACTCGGCTGTATCCATTTTAAGATATGTATTATATTACATATATTTGTCAGCTATATGGGGTTTTGTGAGATAAATTATAAATTTATCCTTAAGTTAGATTTTAAAAGTTCAAATTTGCTCTGATTTTTATTATTAAGTCGTATACCTTATTAAGAATGATACAAGGCAAAGGTAAAAGTAGCACAACTTGTATGACTAGATAGCTATATTAGAGTCGTATTAGGTAGGTGTTATAGTATAGTACTCAAAGAGGGTACATTGAACACTTGTTTAGGAAGACAAAAATAAAGAACACCAAGCCATGTCCGAGAACAATTATAAGGAGATATTTGACAAATTAGATTGAACAGTTGTTGGGAGATATTTGACAAATTTAGATGGTGAACTCATGGAGAATCCATCTCAATATAGAAGCGTCATTGGAGCCTTAAAATACCTGACCAACCCCAGACCAGAATAGCCTTTATGTAAGGCTGAGTCAATTCCTACAAAGTTTGAGAATGATACACTGGCAAGTTGTTAAAAGAGGAAGGCACCATTAGTTATGGTCAACACATCAAATACAGTGAAGGTCTGGCACTGTTCGTGTTTTCAGATGCTGATTGGGCATGTTGCCGCGGTGATAAACGCACAACTACTTGATATTGTGTTTACTTTGGAGATGCATTAGTTTCTTGGGCCTCAAAGAATGGTTGCCAGGTCCAATACTGAATCAGAGTACAAGCCCCTGGCCCTAGGGTCTTATAAGTTGGCTTAGATTCAGCCACTGCTTCGGAAGTAATCGTTCCTTTTTCCATCTACGCCAGTCACATGGTGTGATAATATGAGCGCAAGAGTCCTTGCTGCAAATTCTGTGTACCATGCTCGCACCAGGCAAATAAACATTGATGTCCACTTTGTTGGAGATCAAGTCCTTGCAAGACAACTAAAAGTTTGCTATGTTCCTTCCCATGTTCAACTTGCTGATCATTGAAGTCCACTTTCTCATTCACGCTTCCACTTCCTTCTTGAGAAACTCGGAGTGACCTTGAAACCTCACTCACCCCCTCGTTTTGGGGAGGGGGGTGTTCGAATAGAGAAAGTTCTAAACAATAGTTAATACAGTGTCATTTTTTCGTTTATATTCTTTGTCTGATCTTAAGTTGATTCTTTCGCGTAATATCTAAGCCACTTGGCATCGTATGATTTGGTCCCAAATTAAGGCCGCCTGTTGATTCTTTTGCGTAATTTCTAAGCCATTTGGCATTGTATGATTTGTTTGCAAATTAGGGTACACCTATGCATTCACGATATAAATAGAAAAATTTCTTGGTCTCAATTTTAGAGCTAAGCTTTGTAGCAGTCACTTTTCTTTCCAAAATTCACACTAGCAGGGTAGCGGACAAAGTAGTCTCTTCTTGCCTAGGTGTGTTGCCGATGCAGCCAAAGAGATGGTTGAGATGTGGAAACGATGCTATCAAGAAGTCCAATAGTGCTAAGGTCAATTAGTCACAAGAGAGATTAAAAAGGGACGGCTTACAAGACCTCTCTTGTTGCCAAATAACCACAATAATTCCATAAAGTAAGAGAACAATCAAAAGTGATGAACATGGTGAAAGAATGGTGGGAGGAGCAAAAACGATTCTTATAGATTTGAAGGGCCTTTGGATCATTAGATTGAAATATCAATTCAAACTGAACATACTATAGCAATTGAAATTTTATCAAAGAAAACGTCATAGTAAAATCTCAGGGAACCTACCTTTTTTTTTTTAATGTGGGTGGTTGGTTTTCCTAAAGCTTAGTAGAAAGCCTAGATCTTAGCTATATTATCAGGTTTTTTTTTTTTTTTTTTGAAGATAACCGAGTGTTGGCCATTCCAGAGGCCATTTGGTGTTTCTAGAAAACAACCTAGACTTGAAGATCATCAATGGGGATGAAGCTTATGAAGAATTAGTTAACTTCTAAAATTTTGAGTTTGAGGAAAGTATTTAAAGGTTTTGCCTTAATGGTTTTTGAGAAAATGAGTCTCACACGTTGGGAAAGATGGAACAATGGTCTTCTTATGTTATGCTGGGGATCGATTTAAAGGGCATGATTAGGTCTTTTTGGTGGACATTCTAAAGAGACAACTTTTGAGCACTCTAAAGAGAACTTTTAGGCTCTAAAGAGCAGCTGCAATATTTATTTCATTTCTAGTTTCACATCGTGGTTGATCTTTGTATGCACTATTAGAAAAATCGGTTCAATAATGCAGCAGAATATTAAAATTTTTATAAAACGCTTAAGAAACAACTCATGATACTATAAACAATAAATTAAATCAAATTTAATGTACTAGTTGGAGACCGAAAATAACACTTCTAACTGAAGAATTCTTCAAAAATGAATATCTATTGTCAAATCTTAAATGCTATTCTCTTCCTTTATATCGTTATGTGCGTAGGCATAACTTAGCAAATCTCTACCATAGCTACACTCCTTCCAACTACTAAAGTGCTAAGAACTAGGATTGCTAAAGATGAGTAATCCAAGCTCTCCTTTCTAATTTAAACTTCGGCAATCTAAGAATAAATGAAGACCAATGTCCCTTATTTATAGGAGTGGTAGAAGAGTCAAAAGTCTATCTGAATAGGAGATAATTTTCTCTCTCCTTTATCAATAGTTGGCTCCATCATTAAGGAGACTTATCTCCAAAATTCAACAAATTGCAATGTAGGGATTTGTGATTATCTATATCATTCAAGGTAACTCCAATTCAAACAATTCAATTTAAATTAAAATTTCATTATTTAAAATAATTATCTAATTAAATAATTGTAAATAATTATCCATTATACACAATTCAAATTCAACTAGAATTTAAATTAATTATTCAAATAATTAATTATCCAAAATCTCAATCACCAATATGAATAAATGTTTTTCTAAAATTATTTAAATAATTGATTCTTTTTGAAATATAGAGGTAGGCACTATTCCCTAGGGGTTCTGCGCCCATTAACAATCCAACCGAACTGAGGCCCACTTGTCCCATCAAGCTCAATACACTTTTGTCTACTCTCATGATAATTTTTATTTGCCCGATTTGTCATAAAGGAATTCATGAGTTAGCATTGGGACCCGTTGGACATATATTATCAAGCTCTAATAATAACAAATAAATTAATCCCCAATTAATTATTATGTTTAATTATTAACTTCAATGTCACTCCACTATCGACCCAAATCTACATTCTTGATAATATGCCATATTACAAGACTCTTGAAATATAAGTCTTATCCATGACCTCTCATGTTATGTGTATCCCCATAGGTTTTATCCATGACCTCTTATGTTATATATATCCTCATAGGTTATTCATAATCAGATGAAAGACTTAGTTTTGTTTTTCCTTTTGATTATTTTGTCTCAATGTTTCATTATTTCACAATCAGAAAACTCATTCCTTTTATAACACATACAAAAATAATATCATCCCGTTACCATATGTATCTAGGTAACCGAGGCCTTGTTATATTTTCTAGTACCTGAATAATATGTTTGAAAGGATAACATTGACTCTTTGTTAGAGAGCTATGGATTTTATGTTTGTAAATTATGCTCTCATCAAATATATGTTGTATCTCCAACATACCAACAATAGAGCCTTCATTCATTGGAACTCTTGCCTTGGGCATATCCAAAGATACGAGCTATAAACATGGGGTCTTGAATCCATTTTAGGATTAAGATAACATAAATGATTATCAAAGAGAATTGATTTAAGTTAAACGAAATTATTTTTAAATTAATTCAATTTTAGGTCTAGTACAATGTGCAACCTCCATTAGGTCTACCACATCAATGTGTCTACCATAGCGTCATATTCGCTTTGACGACCAAGATAAGCTGCCTCTCCATTTGGACATAAATCCCTATTACAGCCTTATCATGTATAAATTGCCTAGCTCTATACATAGACCGTGGACTATATAATTTAGACTATTAATCTTCGAATCGGATTTTTTCTACATATAAACTCCATACATGCCTAATTCCAAGATTTGGTTTTAATAGTTACGGATCATGATTTGCTAATATACAATCATCAATATGATAGTAATGTGAGGACAATTACTAATATATGTAATATTCATATTATTATTTATTTTATAAAAAAAGTGATAAATACAATTAAGGTGTTTATTCCTTAGGGCAGTGATCCTAATATGCACAACTTAAAAACCAAAAAATGTGTCAAGAAGCTAACAATAAACTTAATTCTAACTAAACTCATGTTTTCCTACGGTTTTAAAGGCTCTAGGAGATGTTTGATTAAGCAAAATGTCTTATGCTCATCATCTTTGGACTCAAGGGTCTAGGAAACACTAGAATTATTAGTAAGAGACTGCTACCCTTTTTTTTCTTTGAAAGGTGGCTTTGAAGCCAAATACATAAGCCTGCCGTTGTAGAGAAAAGTCTAAATTGGGGTTTTGACATCTTTGATTCCTTTATTTAATCACGGTAGCATAAGGGAAGGTTCTAGAGTTTGGGCGATCGAATAGCCGGAAGAGTTTTGGGCTTATTTTGCTTCTTTTGCCATACTATCTTGTTATCATCTTAATGTGCAAGTCAATATGGTGCTTTCTTTCTTTTTTTTAATTATTTTTTTTGTCATCCTTTCTTTGTCTGTTTGCATCTTTAATCCTTCATTTTTTGTGTTTTTTTGTGGTGTTTTCTTACTATCTTATATATTTTTAAATTCATTTCATTAATTTTTTTTGGATTATTTTTTATAAATCCCCTCCCCTCCTTCCTCATACTTATATACCTTTTTTCACATTGTCTCTCGATTTTTTAAAACCAATTAAAGCACCTGCTGAACTTTTAAAAACCAACCAAATTGCTGCCTTCCTCCATTTATATCAATAAATCAAACAAAGTTGCTGACGTTGCATATTATCAAAGACAAAAAAATATTTTAAGATTTAAATTAAATATATAAAAATAATTAAATACTAAAAAAAAAATCTCTTAATTTTTTCTAATTCTTTTTCTCTCACTCTATTTTTCTCTTGATCTTTCTCCTCCTCTTCTTTTCATCTTTACTCTCTCTCTCTTGATGTCAATCTAGATAGTGACAGAAAGTGCTGTGGTATGATAGGGACGGGCAGGCAAACAGGGCAGGATGGTGCGAGGAGTGGGCAGTGGGGATGGGTTGGTAGGGTAGAGGGATGTGTGACAGGGAGGATGGGCAAACAAGGTTGTGCGACAGATTGGCTGGTGGGTGTGTGCGATGGGAGGGTGTGTTAAGGGTGAGCTCAGCGCCATCGCTGAGAAGCCTAACTTTAGGTGGTCGGCCAGATAGCTCGGCAGAGTTACGATCGCCCAGACAGCTAGGCAGAGTTACGAGGAGCTCACAACTGACCCCTATGACCTTGGATGTCATGTTCGAGGTGCTTCTTAGGGTCCTTCGGGCCGCACCTTAACAGGCTGCCTCCTTGGACTGAGTACCAACTTGGGTCAAACTCTTCTTGTTCTAAAGTGGATCGTTACTCGCCATCACAAGCCAACAAATGGCAAATAACTCACCGTCTGATGGGGGCTAATCCATCGGCAGGGGACATGACACTCGTCTTCTACCATCAAACACGCCTTGATGTGACACTGAGATGTGGGCAAAACCCACCTAACACCTGGTCCAAGTGGTAGCCTATAAAAAGGACGCATTTATTGTATTCAAGTAAGTAAGCTCCTTCCCACCTAACAAGTTCCCGACCTCTGCCGAGCAACTCCTGCCTTAAGCATCGGAGAGCCTTTTTCTATTGACTGACCATTTCTTGCCTCCGAAGCGTCCCTTCTCTTGTTGCAGTTCAACCAGATTAGGCAGAGACGAACAGGGAAGAGCTAAATACCGTGTGCCACAACACGGTGTTGATTCGACACCGGACCTCGGTAAGCATCAACATTCTGGTGTTAGAAGAAGGGCGTCTATGCCTTCACTTAAAAACACTAGCCACATCAAGTCCGAGGACCGAGATGGTAACTCGAGCAAATGCCCGAAATGACGCTGCCCGACAGGAGGGGTCGGGTGACGCACAAAACTGACACCATAATCTGGTTAGGCCTAGAGGTTGCTTGTAGGCTATGAGGTCCCGATCTAAGGGACAAGGAAGCACGACCAGGGTCGAACAAGGACAGGACCCGGTGGCTCAAGACTAATCTAGAAACTTACTAACACAGTCTGGATACTCACACAGCAGCTCGCGTAGCAAGCTCAACGTCAGGCAGCACCTGGCCTCCTACCTCTAGCCCCGATTGACCAGGCTGGAGGTCGAGCAAGATTAGATGCTGCCGAACTTAAGGAAGTTGATTCTGAGTGCTCCAGAGGCTTCACACATGGCGTCTTGGCCAACAACAGACTTGTCCAAGAAGGTCGACTCGGCTCTCAAGGAGCATGGGTACCGTCACCACAAGGCTCTCGAGCATCTGTATTTGACAAGACTCGGGCTACGGGGAGATGTGCACCAAGGTCGCCAACCCAGAGCAGGTGACCGCATGGAGGGCAGAGCACCCTATAGGGTCGAACTGCCAGAGGATACGAGTAGTCGCCAATTCTAGGAGCTACAACGCCAAATTGATGAGATTCACAACAATCGTTTTGGCTTAGAGGACATAGGTGCCCTGGAGCCACCATTCCCAGACGCAATAATGTGAGCCCCAATTCCACCCAAATTCAAGGTTCCACAGATTAAGGCCTACGACAGGACCATGGACGCATATAAGCATGTTGAGCTGTTTTGAGGACACATGCTCCTTCATAATGCAAGTGACATAGCAATGTGTAAGGCCTTCTCACTAACACTTACTAGACCAGCTTGGCAATGGTTCCGGCGACTCAAGCTAGCCTCCATAACCTCTTTTTAGTAGCTTTTAGATGCCTTCTCGGCAGCCTTCTCCACGACAAAAATGAGGAGAAAGAAGATTACTTACCTGTACATCGGGAAGTAAGGAGACGGCAATGTCCTAGATTATATAAACAGGTCACCCAAGCAGCTCTTGAGGTCGAACATGTCAAAGACGAGACCCTCAAGCATATTTTCATAGGAGGTCTCCGAGACGAGAAACTTACTTGGTCATTGGCCTTCGAGCAGTCGAGCACGTTTTCGCTGATGCTCGGCTATGCTCAGAGGTATGCCGATGAGGTTGAATACATGAAGAGTCGCAGAGAGGAGGCCAGCCCCAACGGTACAAAGAAAGACAAGAAGTAGAAGAAAGTGTCGGAGCAGTCTAATGCTAAGTAGAGCAAGATGCAGAAGAAGGAAAAGAAACCTGAGAAGCCGAAGACACTGACCGAAAAATTTCAAAGCTACATGCCCCTAGTAGCAAGCATCGACGAAGTGCTCGCCTAGGTGAGCGGGTGAAACTTGCTGGTACCACCGCCTAAGCTCAAAGGTAGCAAGGTAAAGCAGGATCAAACGAGGAATTGCAAGTTCCACAAGGACGTGGGACATAATACTCGAGAATGTATCCAGTTGAAGGACCAGATTGAAAGACTGGTCTGAGAGGGACACTTGAGGGAGTTCGTAGAGTGAGTTTTAACCTCGACCTCTACAACTGGCAAGAACGATCAATCGGGCTGAGACGTGCCTAACCGCCCATGAAACAACTATAGGAACACCTTAGAACCCTTGAACATTGTTGACACGATTTTCAAAGGGCCTATCATTGGGGACAAGTCGAGTGGGTGGTGGGCATACAACCGAGAAGCTTGGCTGATCGAATAAGACGAATTCATCAACATGTCCGAGCATGTGAACAAGATTTGTCGCCAGCAAGACACCCCAATCACGTTCACCGAGGAAGAGGCGGATAAGCTAATCCATCTTCACAACGATGCCCTCGTATACGAGCTGTGCATCACCAACAATATAGTGCAGCAAGTGCTGATTAACAATGGTAGCTCGGCTGACATCCTATTCAAACAAGCCTTTGACAAAATGAAGATCAGTAATGCTACCGTAGTCTCGGTTCAGACCCCGCTTTGTGGCTTCACGAGAGAATGTGTCTGAGCAGTTGGGAAGGTTAGCTGCCTATGACCTTCAGCGAGGGTGTTGCTCGGGTCACACATGTCATCTACTTCCTGGTCGTCGATAAACCCTCACAATATAATATCATCATCCATCGCCTAATGCTGAATGCACTGAAGGCCATAGTCTCCACATATCACCTGGCCATGAAATTCCCCACAAAGGATGGGATTGGAGTGATCCATTCGTCCTAGAAAGACTCCCAAGCTTGTTATGAGTTTAATGACCGAGAAAATTTCATTAATAAAACCTAATATTTAATTGGGTTTAATTAATGAATTTACTTTTAAAATGTGATTTTTGTAAAAATTGTAATTTTTGTACAAATTACGATAAAATGTGAATAAATGGCATTGATTGCATGTTTCATGAAAAATGTGATGAAATATTGGGTATGGTAAAATACAGATTTCATGAGTTAAATTACTCAAAAATTTGTAAATAATATCCATAAAATAAATTTTATATCACAATTAATTGTAAAATTGTGGTATAAAAGAATGGATGATTAGAATGCAAATAGGACGCGGAGGTTGTCCAAACCCTAACTTGGGGTAGGAAGGAGGCCAAAGCAGTATAAGAATACTACTAAGTGAAAACATAGATACAGAAAATGTTACGATTGGCCTCTAAAATTGAACGAAAAGTAAGTTAAATATTTTTATACAGTCTAAGGATATGAAATACACTGATTTGACCACGGCAATATAAGAAAAATACTGCGAGACGAAAAATTACACTATGTAAACTTTTAGCCCAACAAAGTGGACACTTGTTAGTTTGTAATTGGGCCACCAAGCCCTAAAAGGTGGCCCAATCATGTGAGGACACTTAGTGGTATACTCATGGGTTACCATGAGTCACCAAATGGGATAAGGATGCATTTAATGCATAGTTATCACAAAATTTTCTTTCTTCCTTCTCCTCCCAAATTCGGCAGCCATTGTTGAGAGCTCTCAAAAATTTTCTCAACCTCAAACTTTGCAAAAATAGCCCCAAAACAATTTTTAGAAGCAAACTTAAGGATTTTCACAAGATTTAAGGTGAAATTCTAAACTTTTTATTGAGTTTTCAAGGGGTTTTTCATGGGTTGAAAGGGAAATATTAACCCATGGTATTTTTTCATGAAAAGGAGGCTTAAAAGGTTGGTCAAAAGGAATTTGAAGGCTAGAAACAAAAAGGAGGTTATTTTGGTAAGTTTTGAGCTTTAAAGTTTTGAAATTTAATGGATTTTGTTTGGATTTTTATTTTTTAAAATCCATATGAGTTCTTGACCTTATGGTTAATGAAATTTCATGTGAATGTGATGAATAACATGTTTAAGTGGTGAAATTTTGATTTATGGTGCAAAATGGTGATTTTTGCATAAAATATTATTTTTGAAATTTAAGGTTAAACTTGGTAAAAATGAGGTTTGAGCATGAGAATGACCTGAGTTAGGCATGGAATGGTCTCTACAGGGGTAGATTTGAAATTTTGCAAAGGATTTTGACAAAAACGTCCTAGGGACTAAATTGAAAGAAAACTGCTTTTCTCGGCAAAATTGGAAAATAGCCAAAAATATCCCTGTACAGTGAGATTTTGGGAAAGTTAAAACACAAAAGTTGTAGATCTCAACGAAATTGTTAAATATCACAAACAGTTCGTCGAAAAGCTCAACCGTTTGTGAGTTTTTGATTTTTCAAGAAATTGTTAAAAGTGAAAAAGTGTTAAAATAGCAAAAACGTCATTTTTCAAAATGATTTGAGGTATGGTACTTTAAGAAAAAATGTTTCTTATAAAAAATAGGAATTTTTGATGTAAAGTGAAAAATTTTAGCCCTGGAGGTAAAATTGTCAAAATTTTCGGTTTAGGGGCTAAACCGTAAAGTTTTATGAAAAAGGGGCATAAGCGTGAAATGAAGTGATACGAGCCACTAGGACATTATTCTTAAGTTAATAAGTGGCTATTGATGTTAAAATAACGAAATCGAGCTCGGATCGGTCAATAAGGCACAGAGGGCAAAATCGTCAATTTTGCCCGAATAATCCGAGTAGCTCTAATAAGGTGACAGATAGGAAAAGAAAGTGATTAGAAAAATTTATATCTTTTGTAAGTAACGATAGGGTAGAATTAGAAAGAAATAAGGGAATCAATGTTTGTAGAGTTGTGTATAGTTATACAACTTGAACAATTAAGTAACGAACGTTTTGTAATGAAACGTATTGGGAATTGGCTAATAATTTTGTAATTGGCCAACAAGATCCTAGGAGCCTAGGAGAAAGAAGATCGAAGTTGATTTTGCAGTGTACAGAAGCAAGTAAGTACCCTTCCCACCTATAATATGAAATTGTAGGTGTAGAATGTGTGAATATGCATATTAGGGTATATGTTACAATGTGAACATGTATGTATATGAAGTAGATACTTGTGTGTACTCTGCTATGCATACGAATTTATATATCATGGAACATGTGATTATCATTTCCTATCTGGTATGATAACCATATTAAAAGAACTGGTAAAATGTCACCAGAATTTAAGAAAAGTGTCGTACCTGCTCCCGAAGTAAGGAGAGTTTAAAGGATAAAATATGGTCACGGTGTTACGTAAACCCAAATGAAATTGCGCAATGGTACAAACACTTGGGCCCTAATGAAAGATAAGAAACGATAAAGATAAGGGAAGTTCATAAGAAAGCATAATTGAATCATGCATTCATTTGATTGTCCATGTGGGATTTATAGGACTTACTGGGCGTTAGCTCATTAAGTATCTCATGCTATAGGTATTCCAACGAGAAGGTCAGAATAAATCCAAATGATGAGTTAGCAGACGGATGATGTGTGCAGGTCAGGTATGGAGTCCGTTACAGTATGTTTCCGCTATATATATGTATTAAGTTGTTTTAAAAAGAGAAATGTTGTAAAAGTAAAAATGTTTATGTAAATATAAGTATGTGAAAGTATTTTGGGAGTTACCGAAATTATTGCAAAGCAAAGTATTTATCTCAGTTTAAAAAAAAAATTTCCTAAATTTTTGCCCCTACGTAAGAAAGAAAGAGTTTTATCACAGCCCGAAAAAGCATGTTGTGACAATGCAAACGCCATCTGTGCAGCGACAACTCAGTAGTTAAACAGCTCGACCATTCACATCGTCAATGAGATAGATCTTCCTGCCGACTCGATGCCCAAGATGTTATCCGATCTTAACACCCAACTTCCAGAGGAAGAGGTGAGAGCCACCTTGGTCGAAGACTTGGTGCCGTTCAGCCTAGATCCTACACATCCTGAGCGCACTGTCCAACTTGGATCGTAGCTGCAACCTGAGATCCGAGCTGACCTTAAGGGGCTCCTTACCAAGTATCGGGATTATTTTGTATGGTCTCATGAAGATATGCTTGGCATCGATCCAAATATAATCTGTCACTGGCTCAATGTCCGACCTGATCACAAACCGGTGATACCGAAGAGAAAGGGCTTTCAATCCGAAAAGATATGCTGCCATTAACGAGGAGGTCCAGAAGCTCCTAAAAGCAAGATTCATCTGAAAAGTCAAATATCTAGAGTGGTTAGCAAACGTTGTCCTCGTCAAGAAGGCAAACGGGAAGTGGCAGGTTTGTAACGACTACACTGACCTAAATAAAGCCTGCCCAAAAGACTGCTTTCCACTTCCTTGGATAGATTAGCTCGTCAACTCGATGGCCGGGCACGAGCCACTCAACTTCATGGATGCTTATTTTGGATACAACCAGATAGGAATGGCTGAGGAAGACCAAGTAAAGATGGCTTTTGTTACCGACTAAGAGCTTTACTGCTACGTGGTAATGCCCTTCGGTCTAAAGAATGCCGAAGCAACTTTCCAGCAGCTTGTTAATAAGATGTTTGCCCGGCTGATTGGCAAAACAATGGAAGTCTATGTGGATGACATGTTGGTAAAATTAGTCCGAGCAAAGGACCACATGGCAGATCTCCGAGCAAGCTTCGACATTCTCCGAGAGTATGGGATGAAACTCAACCTGACGAAATGTGCATTTGGGGTAAGCTCAGAAAAGTTCCTCGGATTTTTAGTCAACCAACGAGGAATAGAGGTTAACCCAGCAAAGGCCCAAGAAGTTATCGACATGCACTCACCTCAGACCATGAAGGAAGTGTAGAAACTTATCGGAATGATTGTGACTCTCTCCAGATTTGTCTCTCGGGCTACCGACAGGTGCTATCCATTTTTTAAGGTACTTAAGTGGAGGTTTGAGTGGAGTAAGGAATGTGAGAAGCCTTCCAAAATTTGAAAAGGTATTTAGCCACACCCTCGCTCCTGTCCAAACCTTTGCTAAGAGAAATATTAACCGCCTATCTAACAGTGTTTGAGAAGGCCGTAAGCTTGGTCCTTGTTTGAGATGAAGACGGAGCCTAGAAGCCCGTATACTATACAAGCCATGCATTTCAGGGTGCTAGGGAGTAGTACCCACCACTTGAAAAGTTGACATTTGTGTTGGTCACTTCTGCTCGGAAGCTGCGGCCCTACTATCAAGGCCACACCATATGGGTCCCAACTAAGTTCTCTCTCCACCAAGTTCTTCTGAGCCCAAAGATATCAGGAAGGATGCTAATACGATATCTATTTTGTATCGAGGATAGCCATTAAAGCTCAGGCCCTCGTGGATTTCATCACTGAGTTTACAAACATCGAGCAATGCACACCTTTAGCTAAGAAGGCACTCGTAGAAGTACAAGATGCCCCCAGCTGCAATGAGGATTGCGCCACGCCCAAACCAAAATGGAAGCTTTTTGTTGATGGATCTTCATGCATGGAAGGTTCAGGCACCGGGCTGGTGCTGACAAGCCCGGACGGTTACAAAGCAATCTATGCACTCTGATTTGACTTCAAGGCCTCGAACAACGAGGCAAAATATAAAGCACTCCTGGCCGGACTTTGAATTGTCAGAGATCTTGGGGTAGATCGCATTGTCATCCATTGTGACCCAATGCTAGTCGTCCAGCAAGTCACTAGAGTGTTTCATGCCCGAACAAAGTCAATGGCCATGTATTTACAAGATATCAAGATGTTGATTGGGTAGTTTAAGTCTTACTCGTTTAAGCAGATCTCTAGATTAGAAAACTTAGAGGCAGACGCAATCGCTCGACTTGTGTTAGGTTTGGGTGACAGTGACCTTGTTTCGGTCCCCATTGAAAGGTTAGTCGAGCCGAGCATAAACAAAGGTGTAGTGAGTGTGACAGAAGAGCCCGTGGCCACATGGATGGATCCGATCATCTAATACCTGACCACAACCATATTGCCCGACGACCGAGAAGAGGCACGTCGGATACTCAACAACTCAGCCCAATATTCGATGATCAGCATAAACTTATGTCGGTGTAGCTACACCACTCCATGGTTGAGGTATGTAAGGCCCAAAGAGGCTGAGTATCTAATGAAGGAGATCTACGAAGGCCTATGAGGAAACCATTCAGGGGGGCGATCCTTGGCCCAAAAACTATTGGCCGACCATGGAGCAGGATTGTAAAGATTACACGTGGAAGTGCCTTAAGTGTCAACAGTTTGCAAGAGTGCCCGGACACCATGCGGAGCCACTCACCTCAGTTACATCAACATGGCCATTTGCTAAGTGGGCTATTGATCTGATTGGGCCCCTTCCACAAGCCCGATCCCAATTCAAATACTGCATTGTAGCCATTGACTACCTCACCAAGTGGGTCGAAGTAAAGCCGTGTACCAACATGACCGAGGTAAAGTGTACCAACTTCATGTGGAAAACCATCATTTGCCGGTTCGGAATCCCACATAGCATTGTCACCGACAATGCGAAACAATTAGAATCCTCAAGTCTTCTCCACCTGTGCAAATAGTTCAGCATCAAGAAAGTCTTCTCCTCTCCGAGCTACCCACAGAGCAACGGGTAGGTATAAGCTGTCAATAAGGCAATCAAGGATAACTTGAAGAAGAAGCTCGAGGGCCTCAAAGGAGCATGGATTGTCAAGCTCCCAAAGGTGGCCTGGGCATACCGAGCAACTACCTGGACAGCTACCAGAGTTACTTCATTCTCACTTGTGTACGGAGCAGAGGTGGTCATCCTGACGGAGGCTGGATTGCCCAACTTTAGGATTGAGCATTACGACGAGATTTGAAATGTCGAGGTCATGATGACCGAGCTTTATTTGCTTGAGGAAAAGAGGAACTGGGCAGCAATCCATAATGCAACTTGGAATCAAGTTGTGGCTCGGTATTACAACAAGCGAGTCCAATCGAGGAGCTTTAAAGTTGGAGATTTGGTACTCAAAAAGGTCACAGTTCCTCAGCCCGGGGTGGAGTTGTTTGGTCCAAAATGGGACAGCCCGTACAAGGTCGTTGGAATTATCCGACTAGGCACCTACCGACTATCAGATATGGACGGCAACTTGCTCAGTCATATTGGGAATGCTGAGCTACTTAAGAAATTTTTTTGTTAATATCAGCTAGAAATACTTTTTAACCTCTGGCTATATTCTTTTTGTAACTAGACCTATTGAATAGGATTGGAATGTAAATATAAAACATCAATGAAATGTAAATTCCTATGCTGTTACATCAACCAATACGTGTTTAAGGAATAGATAAATCTCGAAGAGGGACACCATAACTCCAGCCTGGAGGACCAGGCTACAACTCCCGAAGAGGGAGAGCCATTCTAACTAATCAGATTAGGGGGCTGATTGTCAATTAGCCAACTGTCTGTTGTTGTACAGACTGCCTGGAAAGAGTCGCCCTAGCATAACAATTGCTCGACCACCATTAGACTTGCACAAGTTCCCATAAACTTAAACAAGTCTAGGGGGGCCATAGGGTAATGGGCTATCACATGCCCCTGTGTTCTGCCCAACCAAAAAATGGGGACTTCTTGCTCGGATTAACTAAGTAACTACCGAGACATTAAACTCAACAGTAATAGGATTGAAAAAAAGGAGCTCAAAAAACTAAGTTCCAAGAATGCCCCTCCCTAGGAGCATCTAACTTGGTTCGAATTCCCTAATCAACTCTGAGACTAGAGTCTACGTTAACTTGGTGAAGTAAAGGTTAAACTATGTTCCCGAGAAACTCTTCACCCCGAAATATGAAAATATTTATCTGAGAACAATCGTGCTTGGAAAATATGAAATACAAAACATACAAAAATTTGAGAAGCGATGAACTTGGAAAGAAATTTCATTAAAAAGTAAAAGTGGGAAGGTACAGTTAACCAGGCACCTCCCAAGCTCGGATACACAATATAAGAACAAAAAAAAAAAGAAAAAAAGAAAGAAACAAGCTAAGCTTGGGCCCTATCCTTAACAATGTCCTTGTCGCCGCCGACGCCTTGCTCGTCCCTGTCGTCATCGCCGTCCACTTCGACAACCTCTTCCTCCTCCGGCTGTTAAGCTGTACCTTGCTCAAGCTCGACTATAAGTGACCAGTCGAAGCCTGCAGCCTCGGGATGCTGCCGGATCAGATAATCTTGGAGGTCATTCATACTAAAGTAGTAGTAGTCGGCGTACTCCGGGGACGCCTTGAACTGCTTTATGGCATGGGCGAGTCGGTCGGGTAGCTCTTCCAAAAAATGCCTATTTTCTGCCTAAGTGGCCTCTAGTTGGCCCCTGAGCAAAATGGCCTCATCCTTGGCCAGTTTGGTAGCTCTCCTCGACTCCTCCGCCTCCGTCTTGGCCTGGTTGGCTTCTTCCTTCGCCTTCCTTGACTCCTTCTCGGCTTGAGAAAGGGACTTCTTGATTTGGTTAAGCTTGACAATTTTCTCACTGAGCTCCTTCTCAACTTCCTTCCACCTAAGGCAGGTCTTCTTGTGTCTTTCCTTCTCAAAGTTGAATTCTTTCAACCCAGCCGCATATGCTATATGCATGAAGGCACTTGTCTGAGGAAAATAGAACTATCAGCGTGCGATAAAGAATGGGAAAAAGAAAAGAAGCTTGGGGTGGAGTAAACACTTACCTAGGTGGCAACACGGAAGGAGGCCTAGGACAAGCCCTTGAAATCCTCTCCCCGGAGGTTCACCAAGAAGTCTTCCTAAAGAATAGCATCCCCGAGGTGATCGAGGATGTGCCGGTGGTAGTTCGTATGCCTTCTTGATGTGACTACCGAGGAGGGTGCCACGTTTGAAACGTTGGCCAGAGGAGTCTCACTTGATGAAGCCCTAGTCCTCATCAGTTGGGGTGGTTGTTCTTGGACTGTTGTGGATGGCTGTTAGGGTCGCAAGGGAAGCTCCGTCCTCGGAGTCCTTTTGAGCTTCCACTCGGTCACCACGGCCTTGCCTTTTTGCTTGCGAAGGCTCTCTATAAGAGCACGCCTCTCTTCTGTGGTGCTCGTCCTTGAAGACATTTTCGCAGTCAAAATCGTCCCAAGTCAGAACCAGGTCAATACGCTAAAAAAAAAAAAAACTCGAGGCTGACCTCCAATCCAGAACTGGCGAGACGGGTATAAGAGCCAAACCACATCCCCGAGGTCCTCGTCTACTACAGGTGGCCCCGCATCGAAGGATCCACTCGACGAGTCCTTAGAGTTGGACGATGGTGGCTCCCTCGTCGGCCACTTGGATCAGGAAGTGCTTGGCCTCGGGATGTCTGGGTGCTCAGCCTCGCAACGGTCACCTGTCTGACTAACCAAGCAGGTTAGGTGCTTAATGGCAAATTTATTCCATTGGATTCCCCAAACCAGCAGTAAAAAGAGAGGATCTCTTTGCTGAGCAAAAACGACTGCTGCCTCATCGCCTCTGGTTTCTAGAACAGGTCTTCGATCGCCTTGATCATGTGGCTCGGCGCCCACAGTCTCTTACTTCAGACGTGCCCCAGCTCAAAGGTTGTATGCTGATCATCAGGGACGGCCTCACTGGCTCAGGCTAAGTAATTGCCCCTGACATAGAACCACTCGTATTTCTAGAGTTTGTCTAAGTCGGGGTTGCCCAAGATAAAGTCCCTCTTAAAGCCAGTGACATAGTACCAGCTGGACTATCGGGGAAGCTTTTTCATCTTGTAAACTTGTTTGAATGCCTCCCACAACATCTCTGTAGGCCAGTAGTACCTCCATAAAATGTACATCCCAATCAGCAACTTGTAACTGTTTGGGTTAAGCTGTGCTGGGCATACGTTGAGTGCCCGATGGAGAAAATGATGAAATGGCAGGTGCAGCCCAGCTTGGAAGAACTCTACATATAAAGTAATACACCCCTCCGATGGAGTCAAAGGGGAGTCATTCTCCTCCGACGCGATGAGGATGACATTATTCGGGATGTCAAACTCGGCACGCAAGTCCTTTAGCAAAGATTCTGTCATGGCACTGGTATAGGCCGCTGTCGATGTTTACCCTAGCGGGGTGATCTAGTAGGTTGTCACTCCTTGGACTTGAGTGACCCTAACCCTCTCATCCTCTAGGGGGCTCTCGATCAGTCCTGCCTCCTCGGCTCTCCACTCCTCGTCAGAGAGGTCAATAGTTACCCTGCCCATAACCAAGACAGGGGCCCTAGAGTCTCGACTGGAGGTGCTTGGAACATCAGCTGCAGCCTCCAGCTTGGCCCGTTTCTTAGGCAGTAACTCTTGAAGCCAGTGACATAGTACTAGCCAGACTGTCGGGGAAGCTTTTTCATCTTGTAAACTTGTTTGAACGCCTCCCACGGCATCTCTGTAGGTCAATAGTACCTCCATAAAATGTACATCCCGATCAACGACCTGTAACTGTTCGGGTTAAGCTATGCCGAGCACATGTTGAGGTCGTTGAGTGCCTGGCGAAGAAAAGGATGAAACGGTAGGTACAGCTTAGCTCGAAGGATATCCATATATAAAGTAATACACCCCTCCGGTGGAGTCAAAGGGGAGTCATTCTCCTCTAGCCCGATGAGGATGACGTCGTCCAAGATGTCAAACTTGACATGCAAGTCCTCAAGCTAAGATTCTATCATGGCACTAGTATAGGCCACTGTCGATGTTTGCCATAGCCAGGTGATCTGGTAGGTTGTCGCTCCTCGGACTCTAGTGACCCTGACCCTCTTATCCTCTAGGGAGCTCTCGAACGACCCTACATCCTAGGCTCTCCACTCCTTGTCGGAGAGGTCAACAGTTACCCTACCTACAACTGGGATAAGGGCCCTAGAGTCTTGACTGGAGGTACTTAGAACATCAGCTGTAGCCTTCAGCTAGCCCGTTCCTAGGCAGTAACTCTTAAAGCCGGTGACATAGTACCAGCTGGACTGTCAGGGAAGCTTCTTCATCTTATAAACTTGTTTGAATGCCTCTCACGGCATCTCTGTAGGTCAGTTGTGCCTCTATAAAATGTAAATCTTGATCAGTGACCTGTAACTGTTTGGGTTAAGCTATGCCAGACACACATTGAGGTCGTTGAGTGCCCAGCGGAGAAAAGGATGAAACGGTAGATGCAGCCCAGCCCGAAAGAACTCCACATATAAAGTAATACACCCCTCCAACGGAGTCAAAGGGGAGTCATTCTCCTCCGATGTGATGAAGATGACGTCGTTCGAGATGTCAAACTCGACTCGCAAGTCCTTTAGTCGAGATTCTATCCTAGCGCTAGTATAGGCCGTTGTCGATGTTTGCCCTAACCGGGTGATCTAGTAGGCTGTCACTCCTCAGACTCGAGTGACCCTGACCCTCTCATCCTCTGAGGGGCTCTTGAATGGCCCTGCGTTCTCGGCTCTCCGCTCCTTATCGAAGGGGTCAACAGTTACCTTACCCACAACCGGGACAAGGGCCTCAGAGTCTTGACCGGAGGTGCTTGGAACATCGGTTGTAGCCTTCAGCTTGGCTAGTTCCTGGGTAGTGACTCATGAAGCCGATGACATAGTACCAGCTGGACTATCGGGGAAGCTTCTTCATCTTGTAAACTTGTTTAAACGCCTCCCACAGCATCTCTGTAGGCCGGTAGTACCTCCATAAAATGTACATCCTGATCAGCGACATGTAACTATTCGAGTTAAGCTATGCCAGGCACACATTGAGGTCGTTTAGTGCTCGGCGGAGAAAAAGATGAAACAACAAGTGTAGCCCAACTCGGAAGAACTCCACATATAAAGTAATACACCCCTCTGACGGAGTCAAAGGGAAGTCATTCTCCTCCAGGGCCATGAGGATGACGTCATCCGAGATGTCGAACTTGGCATGCAAGTCCTCCAGCCGAGATTCTGTTATGGCATTAGTATAGGTCGCTGCTGATGTTTGCCTTGGCATGGTGATCCAAGAGGCTGTCACTCCTTAGACTCGAGTGACGCCCCTACACGGCCTCACCGGGCGCTCCCTGTCCAGTAGGTTGAGGAACTCCTGCTCAAGGACGGTCTGGGAGTCAACCCTCAGTATTTCGGCTAACCGATCAGCTCCGTCCTACTCACGGGAAAGGCCTTCGATGTCAATCTCCACGAAAGGTGAGTTAGCCTCAAGACTGCTTTCTGACCAGGGAATATTAACGTTCTAGGAATCTGACAAGGTGCTCATTTTCTCATGCTTCTTAGGATATTACCTGTTCAGGTTAGGAAAACTTGGGAACAGAAAGTTCTCGAGTTACTAACTGTAGCTCGGCAACTAAAACTCAAGAGCAACAAAATATGGCTTCGATTGCATGTGAAAATGATAGAAAAAAGGGGCCTATTTTATAGCCATTTGAGGCGGGAAATTCGAGTGCAAAAATGAAGAGACGCGATAATTACGCCTGTCAGGAGGCGTAGTTGCTCGCGGAGTGACACGTGTCCCCAGGCTCCTTCGCATGACCTTTTGTTTCACACTACCTTGGGATGCCTTTTTATCTTCTATTCTAAGCCGACCTCACTCGTTCAGCGTAGTCCACCTAGCCAGACACCGACCAGGTGAACTGAAGGGCAACTGTTGAGCGTGAGCTCAGCGTCACCGTCGAGGAGCCTAACTCCGGGTGGTCGACCAGATAGCTCGGTAAAGTTACGAGGAGCTCACAACTGACCCCTATGACCCTAGATGTCATGTCTGAGGTGCTTCTCAGGGTCCCCCGGGCCGTACCTCAACAAGCTGCCTCCTCGGACTGAGTACCAGATCGAGTTGAACTACTCTTGTTCTAAAGTGGACTTCTACTCGCCATCATAGGCCAACAGATGGCAAATAACTCACCATCTGATAGGGGCTAATCTATCGACGGGAGGACATGACACTTGTCTTTTTCCATTTAACATGCCTTGATGTGACACTCGAGTTGTAGGCGAAACCCACCTAACACCTGGTCCAAGTGGCAGCCTATAAATAAGACACATTTATTGCATTCAAGTAAGTAAGCTCTTTCCCACCTAACAAGTTCCCGACCTCTACCGAGCAATCCCTGCCTTAAGCATTGGAGAGCCTTTTTCTGTCGACTGACCATTTCTTGCCTCCGAAACGTCCCTCCTTTTGTTACAGGTCAACCAGATTAGGCAAAGATGAACAGGGAAGAGCTGAATACCGTGCGTTGCTGCACATAGTGTTGATTCGACACCAGACCTCTGTAAGCATCAACCAGATGGGTAAACGGGGTAGGAGATAGGACGGGGATGGTAGGGAGGTGGCTACAGGGTTTGGGGTCACATTTACCATCATTGAGCAAGGCAAAGCAAGGGGTGGGTCACGCGTGGAAGGTGTGTGAGTATGTGGTTGGGGGGGCGCGGGGTTGGTGTGGTGGATAATGGTGGTGCCGGAGGGGGGTTTGGGTTGTTTATTTGAAATGTTTAATACTTTGAATTTTGTTTTTACAAGGATTGATGCTTTAATTTACAATAGAGAGATAAGGAAAGAGAAAGTCAGAGAAAAACGAAGGATAAAGAAAAAAATAGAAAAAAAATAAAGAAAATTTTTATTATATTTTCAATTTAATTATTTTTATAGATTTAATTCAAATTCTAATATATATTTTTTTATCTCTAATGATGTGCCATGTTAACAATTCTATTAGGTTTATTGATAAAATTAGATGGATGGATTATTTTGACCAGTTTTCTATAATTTGATAGTACTTTGATCGACTTTTAAGAATTAGATAACAAAGTAAAATAGGGTATATAAGTCATTAAGGATTTATGAAAATATTCCTTGATTTTTTACTGTCTATCATCAAAATAAACTCTTACTTCTAATTTATTCTCAATACATATTCTTTCACAAAGTGTAACCTCAACATTTTGTTCCTTTTTTATTTTTTTAATTTTAACTTTTATTGCTTTTGTCATTATATTTTTCAAATATTCTTCTACTTCCATATCATTAAATAATATAAAGAATGCATACACAAAACATGTGTTTCTAAGTTGTTAATGTAAAACTCTCAAAGTGATAAAAAACCAACTTATGTAAAGATGAATGGAGTTGTGTAACTGCCTATACTCACCAAACCATTGCCTATGAGGGTTCTTGATTAAATGTATCTCTAATACTTTAACATATAATAAACATTAAAAAGAAATATAAATAAACATGATTTGCATAATAAACTCTACACATTTTAGATTTGTCAATATCAAAAAGAAGTTCTATGGGACTCAAAAACGGTTGGGATTTCATTTTGATTCAAATAATATTGGTGCCATGACATATTATTTGAGTAGTATTGAATATAGTTATGAATATGCCATGTATAGATTTGACTTCTTCCCAATATATTTCGATGGATAGGTTACTGTAAATTCTTCTAATTGTTTACCTGAGATAGTGGTGGTATGTTCGGATAAGTATAATTGAAAATTCTATAACGATCATACTTTACGAAATCTTGATTGTAAGGATAATAAGCATGAGGGGCCTCATTAGAGAAACTGCTATAATTGTATTCTAAATTCATATCTCGTAAACTCATAAAAATATTTTCTTCATCGAGTAATGTAGCACCCTTGGATTTTAAATGGAATCAATTACGTTAATATAGTTTAATTAGTGTGTCAATTTTAATTAATTATCATTAGCATTTAATTTAATCCCCATGACATTTATTTTCATCATTTTAATTTTAAAATCAATTAAAATTTGGGTCACTTTTTATTTTAAATTTTTATTATGTCCATTTTTATTTATCTATTATTTTGCAATTGCTTTTCCACCTTATTACTAAAATGCCACTCAACCCTTTTTCCGCATATCACGTGAAACACCCAGATTTTTTCCCCTTGGTTTGCACAATTCACATAACCAAGAAACTGATAAAATGCCTACCACTCGTCAAAAATGGGTCCCCACTTAATTTTCTTTTTTTATTTTCCACTCTCACGCCCACTCTTTTTCTCTCTCTAAAAAATTACAACACCAAAATACCCAAACAAAAAAAGATAATTCTATGCCCTATTTTAGCTACGAGTCATCACCCAAAATTAGGATTCAAGTTGTTCAAGTCCAAGCCTTACGATCTCTAAAGTTTCAAAGTTGGTAAAACAATCCAGAAATATGATTTTTCATGCCCTTTTCTCTAATCCGAGACTACATAAAAACTTTAGTTTATTTCTATAGTTTGAATCTGGTTATATATCAAATATGGGCCTGCATGTTCATTTTATAAGATTTTTATGTATTTTGATGAATTTATGGTGGTTGTGATATGATGAATGTTAGGATTTATGTTTTGAATTGGCTGTTGATGATCTAAGTATGATCGAAATCATGCATGCATATTGAATTTAAACAAAATTTTAAGGTTCATACTCGGATTAGAAGCTAGGTATTTTACATTTTTAACATTTTGATTCAAAGCTCAAATTTGTGAATTTGTGTTTAACATTTAGGGGTTTTGTTTCTAAAAAGTTCAAAATTGTATTACTGTGTTTTCTACTTGACTTTTTGGGTCTAAAAGTGTCATAACAAGTCAAAATTGAGATGGGCTTGATTTGGGCTTGTGGGAGGTGTTGGAAATTTTTCCAGCTCCATCAGATCAATAGCCGGTGGGTTGAATCTAGTAGGCTGATGATGAACACTGGGAGATCGATCTAGGCAATTTGCCACGTGGCTTTGCCAAGTGTTTTGGCAGGCCGAACCTTTGTATCGACAAATTGAAAAACTTGACAGATTGCATAATTTTGTGTATTTTTGTTCTATTTTCAAGGTGACATTTTTAAACTATATAAAATCAATTAATAGACTAGAATACAATTTGAAATCTATTTTTAATATGCATCATGACATTTTACAAGTTGTTTCACATTTTTAGTTAAATTTAGAAACGACACACTGAGGAACCAAATGATGTAATTAATATTGGAAGAGTGCTTTGTTTGGATTAGATAAATATGTAATTTTAGAATGTAATTAAGGTTCTAGGACGTAATAGAGCATACGTTAGACTAGGACCATGTTTGGAGCATACAGTATCATAGTGTGCATACCGAGATAAGGTTTGTTACCCTTTTCTTTGAGAGCCTTGTTGTTAAATGTTTTGCCCTCATGTACTTATTCTTAAATTGGTATTAAGAATTTTATCTCAAATTAATATATTTTGATTGTAAAAATGATTTTCGAAAGATTGTGAAAAACTAAGTGAATCTCGGTACTTGTCTACATCGAGCTCGTATTAATTATTTATGCTAGTTTTGAAATTAAGATTTCAAAACCTTGGTTCTTATCCATTGAGTGTATAGTTAGAGCCTTCAAAGTTCAGAATATGCAGAGGGCAACTTAGAAGGTAGATCCTAAATCTCGATCGAGCCACTACAATGGTGTTATACAGTGATCTAATGTAAGTTTAATGATTCCATTTAAGATTTATGATAAATCATATGTTTTTGTTTTCGGTATGCTTGTTTTCAAACTATGCTTGTAATCATATGTTTTTGTTTTCGGTATGCTTGTTTTCAAACTATGCTTGTTATTAATTTTAGTATGTTTTATTGAATGGTTATTATTGCTTTTTGAAAAGTCAATCCTACTAAACCTTTCGCTCACAGTTTTGTATTTTGTTTGTTTTTCTTTTAATCTCCCCATGTGGTGCCATATGCCAAGTTGGCGGGAATGGCTGATGCTTACAGTCACTTGTAATTTGTTAGAGTGTGCATTCGTACACTTGTATTCTTTAATGGCTAGTGTCTCTTACCGGTATATACCATTTAGCTTCTCACCTAAAATGTGGATTGTATACTCTTTTGTTTAAACACTGTCCTATTTGTTGTTTTAATTAAATTGTAAAATTCAATGGATTATTATGTAATTTATATATTATTATTATTTTAATTTTGAGACTCTAAAGCATATATGTTAATTATAAATTTTTGTTGAGTCCACTTATTTGATTCAAATATTATGGTTCCATTTATCCGATTCTAACTTAATTTTGATGTTTTAATAATTAATATAAATTTAATCATTTTAACCAAATTGCCACATCACTGGTCCTGGTTAGGGTCGTGATAGATATTAGCATTCTTAATATTCCTCGTTCTCTCTTTGTAAACTCGCAGGACAAATATTCATTTATCAAAAGTATAATATATCGATGGATTATTTAAAGGGAAAAAAATTCTTTAAATTTTGTAATTTTTAATATAACCAAAATTTGTCGAAATTCCACCAATACGTGCTGAAATTTTGTACAAAATACACTATAGATTTTTCGATAACAACATTTTTTTAGAAATTTCACGACATTTTAAAATTTTTTCAATATTTTGTCGAAATCGAAAATACAATGGAAAGATATTTTTGTGCCTCGAAATTTGTTGTGATCCTTGTCATTGTGGATACATGATGCAATATTTATTGTGATGGTGCATTGTGGCCCACAAATGAGATGGTCATTAATTTTTTTTTCCAATTTGTTTACTATTCTTAATTTTTTTTAATGAATTTGTTAATAAGAGTAACTATGTCTTTTTAGTTTTTTAATTCGACTAAATTTTATTATAGGTAATAGTTTCCGTTATGTATGCAAAAAAACTTTGTATTTTTCAAACAGGAAAAATACTTGGCGCGCCTCACGTGTATTATCCAAATATAACTTTTACCTGTTTAATTATGTAAATATTCAAAATACTTTTTATGTTTGCAAAATTAGAGTAAAAAAACCTTTAAAGAAATAAAAAATTTTAAAGTACAAAGATTACTTTTCCTAATTTATATTAAATATTATCTTCGTATTTTAAAAAACTTAATTGCTTTATGAATATTTTGACTATAATTTTATAAATACATAGATGCTTTTAAGTATTTGCATGGAAAACATAGTCTTCAACTAATCATTGATGTATAGTTTTTTTTTTTTTTAACATTAACGACGTATAGATTTATTTCATCTAAAAGTGGACATTACATGTGTTTTTTTTAACGTAAATTACATAGTGTTTTCCCTAAAAGAAGTAAATTTTTTCACCACAAAAGATACGTTTCTTTTTTGTTAAAATGATACCAAAATTAATTTTGTTTAATGTTATTTATTATTGGTTCCTCGAATTCATAAAAAAGTAATGAAAAACTCCTTATACAATGACTTAGCTTAAATAACATTTGTCATAGAAAATCAAGAGTTTGTTAAGCAATAGGATTAATTTCACAAATAGTCCTTGAGATTTGCTCTCAGTCCAGTTTAATCCTTGATGTTTAGAAAGTCCTATTTTGATATCTAATTTATTACTTTATTTCAATTTTTGATCCCTTTATTAGTTAAACGTTAATATTTAACGATAAACTTTTAAAATGTTTTATTTTTGTCTCTAATCTATCAATTTGTTTCAACTAAGAGTAATTAGAGACTAAAATTTTAAAAATCTAAAGTGAAAAACTAAATATAACAATTTTGATGCATGTAACTAAAAAAAAAAAATTATTATAATGTTAGTAAAATAAATTTTAGTTTAGAAAAATATAAGTTGAATTTTAATGTCGATGTATAAGTATTGAAAAGTCACGCATTTTAAATAACAGGCAACATTAAATATTCAACTTCATTTTTTTAAAAAACATTAAAACTCATCTAAAGAACAACATGGTAAATTGCTTTTTATATTAATTATATAAATCAAAATCGTTGTATTAGGTTCTCATTTTATTTTATTTATTTTTTATCTATATCAATGCAATGCTAACACAAGGATCAAAAGTAAAGCAAAGTAATAGATTATGGACTAAAAATAAAACAAAGTAATATATTAGGGATCAAAATAAAACATTTTGTAAATATTTCATTTGATATAACCAAAATTGAAATATAGTAAAAAATTAAGAACAAAAATGAAACTTTTTAAACGTTAAGAACTAAACTGGGACTGAAGGAAATTTTTGTAATTAATCAAATTTTAAATACAAAAAGACTAAACGTTGTTTTCCTATTCTTAAACGCAAGCAATGTTACAGGAAGCAATAGTTTATTGATCATCTGACAAGCAACAAGTTGTTTTGATGTAACAATAGCAATGGTGGAGAGTATTTAGAAATATAGTCGGAACTAAAGTGTTTTAACATATGAAAATTTTATATTGTAGAAAATTTTTGCTTTATTAGTAGCATATAAAAACTTTATAATATCGTATTTATAACTAATATGGTGTTTAAAAAGATAGTTTGAATCAAAAATTTAAATTTAAAAACTATAACATGTAAAAATTTTATATTATAATTTTTTATTATAATATATGAGAGTTTATACTATTTACAATCCAAATAAATGGTTTGAACAATTGCTAGCTCCAGCCAGCTTTTGCTAAAGGAAGCCTTTATAGCTTAATAGTTTATATGACGAGGACAAGTAAGCCTTTTTGCAAAAACGACACCAAACTAATGACAAATAAACGACATGCCGTTTGCAATTAAACTTTTTGGGTTGGCGTTATTTTTGGAAATTCCATATGCAAATTTTGGGAATTTGGACAAGCTGACAACACAAGGCCTATTGTCGTCTTCCCCTATATTTTCTCTGGTGGATTCCGCACAAAAATTTCCACTCCCAACTCCAAAGCCGAAAAATTAAAATAAGAAGAAAAAGAAAAAAAAACTGTTAGTTCTAACATCTAACTGCTCTGGAAGTTTCACTCTCAACTCAGTTCGGATCGTTACTTTTTCTTACAGTGCCTGTCTATCCGTCTTCACTCCAAAATTTTCCCGATAAAATCGTCCTCTGGAGCTTTTAAATTCTCGAACTCAAAGGTAAGGATTTGCCAATTTGTGCTCTTTTCTGATCAGTTCTAATGTTTTTCCCGTCTGGGTGTGTACGATTTGAGGTGCTTTAGGCTTTAGGCTTTTTGTTTGATGCAATTCAAGCTGGTCTATTAGAAGATAGGGATTTTTTGTTTAGTCAAGGGGGAAAAGAAAAGTTTGTAGTTTAGTTCTAAATGATGCCCGGAAGAAGAAAGAAATGGACGGAGGCTGAGGAGAGAACTTTGATTGATAAGTATGGTGAGATGGTCTCAGATGGGACTCTTGCCAAAATGAAAACCCGAGAGAAGAAGTTCAAACCGATCGCCTCTTATGTGAATTCTGTGCATCATGTTCAGGACCCTATTGCCTACCCTTGGCAGTGGTCTTGGAAGGACGTTTCCACAAAAGTCCAGAACATGAGGCACCAGTATTTGCTGGTCAAGCAGAAGATCAAGAAACAACCGCAGGAGTGTAATTCGGGTGGTGGGGCCAGCGCTGGCAGTGGGGAGTGTGGTGTAGAGGAGTTTGATTGGGTTGAGGGTCTTACACATTGGTCGAACTTTTTGAGGTATAAGGAGGTTTTTGGGGACTTTGGAGTTGTGTCTACTAATGGTAATGATCTAATGACGGTTACGAATGGAGATGGTGGCCATGGTGGTGGATTTATTGGTGGGGGTGGTCTGGGGATGGAGATTGTGGAGTTTGGGCAAATGGGTCATTCTGGGGATGCCGATTTTGGGGGAGGGATTGATGGGGTTGAGAATGGGGTGATGGGTTTAGGGTTTGATTATGATGGGGAGGAGGCAGAGGAGAATTACAATGGCAATGGTCGGGTCAGGGAAGATGGAGATGATGGTTTTGTGTATGAAGAAGTTGAGACGAACGGATCCAATTTGAACAGAAAGAAGAAGAGGAAGAAGGTGCTGAAGGGGTTGGGGAAAAAGGCATGGGGATTTCTAGGAAGCCAGTTGGGGAAGCTGAGGGAAACCGAGGTGCGGTTCGAGCAACGTGAGGTGGAAAGAGAACGAGAAAGGCAAAGGAGGGAGAGTCTTAGGATGGAGCGTGAGCAAGAGTGGGAGCAAAGATGGGAGGAGAGGGAGAAGGAAAGGGAGGAGAGGGAGAAGTCTCGGGAGAAGTTGAGGATGCAGAGGATGCAAGAGTGGGAAGCTCTGGAAAAGGAGAGTGAAGAGCAGGAACGAAGAAGAAGAGAAGAAGAGTTGATTCATGAGAGGGAATGGGAAGAGAGGATGCACAGGAGGAGATTAGAATCGAAGAAGAGGATTGATGAGATGTTGAGTCAGCATCGGGCAGAAATGGGTGAGATGCAGACTCGCATTCTTCATGAGCAACAAAATCTTACCAACCAGTTACTCGGGATTGTGTCTCAGTGGACCACTCATCCAGCTGCACTTTCTGATCACACCAGCGCTAGCAATCATTATCTATCTCAAATGATGCAGAATTTACACCATGTGAACAGTTTGGTTGAGGGAGAAAATCAAGATGACCAGTTCATTGTTGATGGATGATTTGTTAACCTCCAACAAGAATATCTGCTTGGATACGCAAGAGTGTTTGCATTGGAGAAATGTAAAGGTTAGCTTGTTGTTAAATGCGTTTTATATCTATGTATTTTCTTCAGCTAGGTATTCTTGTAATCTGATATGTGTAGTTCGAATAAGGACTATAGATTTCCCTACTTGATTTTTATTGTAAACTATGTTTGTTTACTCTGAATAAAGTTTTCTTTCCACCAATAGAATCACAGAGTTTTCAGATTAGATTCTTACTGACCTTTAGCAATGATTGGAGCATTGGATTCCTTTTCCTTTTAAATGGATTTATTTTCTTTAAAAAAAAAAAAAGAGCCTCAAGTTAGCCAAAACAAAACAACATGACCATAAGCCTTTTATTCTGCCTCTGGCCTGGAAAAATTCCTTGCCTCACTCCAGGCATAACCCTTTATACTCCAAACAATAATAAATTATCCTCCATGCTTAAGTAGCCAACACAGATTCTGGGTGAAGAATGTCCGACTGATTTTGCATCCCTCTACACCAACAACACCAGTTTACCAGCTTAAGTAATTGCTCTCTGAAGTCGTTAGTACTAGAATCCTCATCATGTAAATTGTCAAATCCATGAAGAAAGGAAAAGCTTCTTTCTTAGAATTTTCGTATCCCAAACTTTCTCTGGTAGAAACTTTAGAACTATTAAATGGAAGAAACAAAGAATGAAAGGGAGAAAAAAAATTTGCTTTAAATCAACAAACAAAACTTGAAATATAATGCATGTGGTTGTGCGTGCAATCTGCATTTAGAGGTGTCTCTTTGTCTAAACAGCATGTCTGAGTTCCTGCCTCTCTAGCTTTGGAGTTGATGAGTGACTATATTCAGGAGAACTAAATGAAATGTTTAAAAATTCGAACTTTGCATTTTGATAGTTAGGTTTGAGTGGAAAAGCCCCAAAGGATCTTGAAGCATGTCCGTATGAGAATTGTACTTTGTGCTAAAGTGCAACTGGTCAGGGGCTGAACATCAAGAGAATTTATATTATTTCTGATGTATATTGTGTACATTAAATAACAGATTCAACTAGTAGCAACTAGAAAGTAAAACAATTTTGCCAACTTGTGCATCTTGTTAGTGATTCAAGAATCAAGCCTGATAAGATTCAAATTCTAAAAGAGATAAACTGAGATTGTACAACTAACAATGGGATCCTATCAAAGCCTTGAGTTGTTGCACTTGCACCAAGTGACTGTAGCATAAACTAGCCAGAAATTTCCTCTCTGGGTATGCTTTTGTTATTGTTAAGTTGTGCAGAAGTAAATTGGGTTATGTGTTGCTATGTGTTTGGGTTTCATCTTTCTTTTGCTGCGGTTTTCCTGGAACTTTCTTTTTTTTTTCTTTTAAATTTTTATAATTGTTGGCCAGAGGGGGGGAATGGGGAGAATAACGTATATTTTGACATGGGATTAAATTTTTATACGCTTTTTTCAATCTAACTGGAACTATTGTTCCTTGGATTATCGCTTTACTATGCTTCCTGTTTGTCAAGACTTAAAAAGTTACCTGTTTTCTTGTTGGCAAAAGTACTTTGCATCCTCGAGTTTCTAGGGATAGAGAATTACTTATTTTTTGCAGATATTTTTCATTTAAATATTTATTAAAAGAATGCATATTTAATAAGCTTCATGCTTGCTATTTCCTTAAAAATTCATCTACCGATTAGAGAGTTTTCTTTATATGCTTGTTTACTCCATGGTTCCTCCTAATGCAAGCATCCCTCTCTGCTTTTTGGTGTAGAGCATTGCTGAACTCAACTTGTGTGTCCTATCGTCGTGGCTAGTGTAGCGTGTGGGGATTGAGTTGGTCAAATCTGTGAGCACCGTGCTTGATAAATTGTCTTCATTCTATGTGAACAGAAAAGGAAACAAAGAGAGAGAGAGAGAGAGAGAGAGGATTCTTCTCACTTAAGCGTCTTCAACTTTAAAGTCTTGCCCACTTTACCCCTTCAGCTTTTAAAACTCTAGCTTTACTTCCGGAATTATGAATTAGTCCCACTTAACTCCTCTGTTTGAAATTCTGTTAGAAACAAATGAAAAGGAGGGGGTTGAATAAGGTCAAGTGGTGGTCTATCTTTGTCTGTTTTTATAAATTCTAATAGTGGAGATTAAAGTGAGGTTAATTTCTCCCAATCCTATCATTTTTTATGAAAATTCTAATACAAAAGCTTCAATTGGACTAATTCAAAATTCAAGGGTAAAGGTATATAGTTTTGAAATTCTAAAGGGCAAAGTCAGAATGATTTAAAATTCAGGGTTCGTAGGAGAGATTGATCAAAAAAGAAATGGTCTACATGTTGGTTTGGATAAAATTTTAGAGAGAGAAAGAGAGATTACTCCTTGTTATATAGCTTGTAAAATAAAGCTCTTGCTCTTTGGACCTATGTTAAACTCATATAAAATGTTACAAACAATTTCAAATCAAAATTTTCTTCTATCAGTTTCACCGTCATCTGCAATTATTAATTTCTCACCTTCCTCTGCTATCCATTCCTCGTACCTCATGATTGTCCTTATGAATAAAGAAATAAAAAATAGCATTGTATAAGTAGTACTGTGCTGAGCTTTAAGGTGTCTTTATTAAAGAATTAAGTTATTGACATTATTAGCTCCTGAAATATCTGTATTATGTCACCTATGTTTGTAAACTTTTCTTTGGAAAATTACTCATCGAACTTGTAATTGGAAATTTTCGATCCCTACTCATGATAATATTGATGATGAGTTTACCAAAATTTAACAAAGGTAATCATGTGTCCGTTGCTTGATAACGGAATTAATTAAATTACGTAAAAAATTTTCTTTGTGAAGAAGCAAAAAAACCCATTGAAATTTAGAATATTTTGCACTTAACTGCAACCATTTTTGTAAGATTTCCAGTTACTAAGCCACACTCATGTGCTTAGCTTTCTTAATTTTTTTAATTGACAGTCAACTTTACCATTGGGTAACAAAACTGCAAATAAATAAAGTTTAAAGATTAAAGGCCAAAATGACCTAACATTGTTGATAACCCTACAGACTAATAATTCAAGGATTAGCATCGTTGATAACCCTAAAGAATTTTCCCAAAAAAACAATACAGTCTGATTAAAAAAATGAGAAAAAAAATCCTTTCAAGTTACAACTAAATCTTTTTATTTTTCATCGGTTGCACCAAATCTTGAGTCTATACACCTTCAATTCTGTACACGTTTGGCTCAAGTTCCTTTATCTTTGCAATATCTTGAGGCTGTTCATCCATCATGGAGTTTCCCATGCTCCCAAGGAATATTAGAAATTTGGATTTTGCTTGTACTGCAATGGAAGAAGTGCCCTCATCAATTGACCATCTCTATCATCTTGAAACATTTTATTTGGATATGTGCAAAAACCTTAAATTCCTTCCTCGAAGCATCTCTAGTTTGAAATCTCTCAAACAGCTAACCATCTGCCATTGTACGAAGCTCAAGTATTTACCGGAGCTTCCAGTGTGTCTAGAAAATTTGAATGCAAAAGGCTGCACATCACCGGAGACACTGTCAAGATCAAGAATTGCATTCGCACAGGGTCAGGATGATTATTTCTTTCAACATTCTATTGGAAGATATGATTTTTTAAATTGCCTAAAGCTAGATCGGAATGCACAAGTTAATATACCAGATGAAGCACAACTTAGACTCTTGAAAATGGCAACTTCATCATTGAAAGATAAAAAGGTACGTGTCTTTCTTTGTAAATCTGCAGCTGAATACATTAGTTCCTGGAGCATCTGCTGACTTTCTAGGAGTTAATAATGTTCTTTATACATCAATGATGTCCATGATTGGCATTTATGATACTGCAGGGACGAGTGTTTAAAGGCTTAAATCTTTTAAAAAATCAATCACCAAAAAATTTACAAGAAAAAATTCTCTGAACTCCACTGCCGTCGTGCGCTTCTCACATCCATCCTAGTGCAGCCTGCAACCAAAGCACATCCTCCAATCTTTGACCACTCCACCACGCTCAGAATTTGACGATCTAAAAAACCACAACGATGATGGACTCCGGTGACGACATTTATGTGGTGCTTTCCAAACTTGATGTCACCTCTGCAAATCGAGGCTTTCTCGTCTTTACCAAGATTCACGTCATCAACATTCAGACTAAGAAAAAATGGCTCATTCATCTTCTGACATTTGTCCTCACTGAGCTTTGTGACACTAATGCCAATGGTGGTGCTTTAAGGTCACAATCTATATGTCGACAATCTTTGCAAGCCGATTACGACGATTGTGTTAGAAATCTTTGATTCAAAATATTCTTAATTTTGTAGAAACCTAAATATCAATATCATCGTCGTAGGATCATACCATGCCAGATGATTAAGAAACTAAATTAATGAATAAATACTTGTATCCATAGAAGCAACTATCAACTCTTGTGTAGAATTTGTATATGTTAGAAAATAGTACAAAGAAAATAGTATACAATGAAATTTTAAAAATTTTAAATCAGAGTATTTTTCAAAACATAAGTTTAACATGCTAAATACATAAATTAATGACAGATCTTAAATATCTCTTTGTATACCGAAAGCAACAACAATCCGCAAAGAGAAGAACGTTCCAGAATAGCCTCACTTAACTGGTCTTCTTTGCTATTCTTTATCCATGATCGGAGTATGAATGGTCACACGTCGTACAGCTTTTTTTCCTGTGACTCTCCTTTCAACTACTTGAGAAAACCTAGAGTTAAGGTTCTTCATGTTGATCAATAGTTCTCAGGAAGTTTTAAAGTTTCTCTCACTAGAGTACTCACTTTATACTTCTCAAATAATCTAAATAATAAAGAAAACTCATCTCCTATTTATAATGGTTGAATTTAGAGTTAAACCGTATCAGATTAGACCTCAGAATTCAAGTTTGGATCAACTTCTGATGAAAAACACGTCAAAAATGTATATACTGATTATGGCATGTTTGGCATGCTGATTTGGGAGATCGGTATGCCGAACTTACTCCTTCGGCCTGTCGACCGTATGATAATCTAGAATCCTCAGAATATCTTATTTGTACCTAAGAATATTAGATGGAGCTTCTGTTTTAATTCAAATAACCTAATAGATAAGTTATCTGACTGAAACAGTCATATATAGATAATCCTATAGTAAATAAAATATTATCTAAATAATTCCACATGTTTAACTTGAATTAATTCACAAAATGAATGCAATTAATAAACTAACATGAATTATTAAATCCAGTCTTTCAGCCAATCTAATAATTTAACATAAGTTACCAATATGTAGGAAAAACATGCCGTATCATTACAAGATTATTATGAGCTAGCAAAAGAGACCCGATAAGCATATATAAATCAAGCTTCTATAATTATAAAATATATTATCCTAGATATATATTTTATAATTATCAACAATAACGTTACTCCACTAAAAGCTTAGGCCTACACTCTCGAACTATATAAAATTAAAAAGCTTCAATAAGCTAACCGTCCATGACATATCATAATGTATCACATCCCCATAAGATATTTATAATCGGCTTGAGGATAAATTCCATTTTGCCTTTCTAATTATTTTTATAATACATTATATTATCACACTATTGAAATACTTACTATTCATAAGTAGTATACCATTGGGTTACATCTATGTATCCAAATGGTTGAGCGCTCCAATCTTCCAATAATAGGATAATGCATATAAGAGAATATCATTAACTCTACAAAAGAGCTATGGATTTCATATATATGAATAATGAGTCTACATTAATCAAGAGTCATGTCTCTAACGTATCGGTATACGTACCATAATAAAATCAAGATGTCACCTTTTAATTCATCAAAAGACATGAGTAAAAAATACAGGCCCATTAATCATTTTGGGATTAAGTCACAACACATATAATTGTCTAAAGTAAATTAATTTGAACAGACGAAATTATTATCCCAATCAATTCAACTTTTTATTCTTGATCCAATATATCATTACCAATGACAATATATCAATATTTCAACTCACGAAATCCCGCTCCGATGACCAAGACAAGTCATCTCCCATAAGGGAGTTAGACAACATAATAATCTTATCATGAATAAAGTGCCCAACTTTATTCCCTCGATTATGGATCTTATCATTTAGACCATTAGCTTTAAGATTCATGTCTTCCACATAATTTGTCCATCATATGCACAATCTTAAAAGTTTAGATCGACAATCTCAGCTTTTGTTTGCTTATTATACATTTAACAGAAATAAACATAAAGAGGATAACATTTGGTATATGAATAATAAATAAATTCTTTATTAATAAAATGTCTCTAGAAACTTATTACAACATTTTACTCTTTAGGGTACTATGTCTAACAGTATTATGATAGATGAATAAGCTATTGTCTTCCTCAATCAAATCATCTTTGTTCGTCAATGGGTTCTTTTTCTTCTTGATGGGGAGAGGAGACGCTAAGCTAACAAAATGATTTGATGTCTTGAGGACCATAACCTATAATGCCTTTATATATTTTTCTACTAGGATCTCATAAAATCTAGTTGGGTCAGTTTTGAGTATCGACTTATTAAACCCATACTTGGTTTGTAGCCTATGGGCTTTCTAAAAACAAATCACTTAAAAAGCCCACATAATTAAATAACCATAATATAATTGTTATATTTAATATGTCACTTATAATGTTATGGGAAACTTAAAATTTTTCAATAATCTCCCACTTGGGCTACATATAATTTTTGAAATAATTATATCATAAGTTCTTTAGGTGCACAACTTTATGCTATTTATCTTTAGACTATCCTTTAGTTTCAATATGGTTCAACTCCTATATTAGTATGGAATCAAAGCAGCTTTTGTCACATAGAATCATAACTAGACCTTCAATTGTCACCGTTCCTCTAGATCAAGTAGCATAGAAATTACATACAATGTAATCTCAAACATGCCTATTTCCAATTGTTGGCACTTTATTCTTTAGTGAAATCAATCCAAAATCTTTAAACACAATGCAAACAACAGCATATAAAAATAAACAAATTTAGAGACAAACTATAAACCATCTATTTTATTCTGCAAAAAATCAAAAATAAACATATAAATGTTTAAATAAAACATAGAACATCCAAAGTTAATTCCTGCTAAACCAAAATATCATCAAATAAACCAACACCCATATGAGTAGTGTGCTGATAAAAGACCTTTGGTGGTAACCCTTAGTTGGTGGATCTACTAGCATGAAGTTTGTCTCAATATGTTCTATAGAAACTAGACCACTCTGAACTCTCTTCTTAACAACCAAAAACTTAATGTCAATATGCTTTGAATTTCGAGGCTGTTATTGTTGGAATATAATACTGTCGATTTATTGTTACAGTATATCTTTAATAGCCTTTCAACATCACCTACCACGCGCAACTCAGTGACAAAATTCTACAGCTATGGTTGAAGAAGCTATGAGTATCTATTTAGCACTCTTCCAAGAAATAGCTCCTTTAGCAAGCATATAAATATAGCCCGATGTGAAACTCTTATTGTCTTAGCATCCAGCATAATTAGAATCAAAATACCTAATGATCTCTAGATTATCTAATCCTTGATAGAAGAGTACAAAGTCTTTTGTTCTCTGCAAGTAACACATAACTTGTTTGGTTGCTTTCCAATGTTCTATTCCTAATTTATTCAAATATCTGTCCAATACTCCCACTATAATTGCTATATATGGATGTGTACAAACTTGAGCACACATAAGTCTTCCTACAGCCGATGCATAAAGAATCTTTTGCAAGACTCTCCTTTCAAGGTCATTCTTGGGGCATTGACTAAGTCTAAACTTGTCTCCTTTAGCTATAGGCATATCTTTTGACGAACAATGCTTCATGCCGAATCTACTTAAAATCTTTTCGATATAGCTCTTTTATGATAACCCCAAGATACCTTGAGAGTGATCTCATAGTATCTTTATTCCAAATACAAAAGAGGTATCCTAAGATCTTTCATCTCAAAATTCTTAGTCTGAAATCTCTTAGTTTTATACAATAAGCCTATATCGCTACTTTCTAGTAGAATATCATTGATATTTAAAATCAAGAAGATATATTTACTCCAACTAAGCTTGTGATATACACAGTCATCAACCACATTTATCTCAAAACCATATGAGATAATTACTTAATGAAACTTGTGATACCATTGACGGGAAGTCTATTTGAGACCATAGATGATTTCTTTAACTTGCAAACTATAAGCTTTAGATGTTAAGATACAAAGTTTTCTAGCTAGACTATATAAATCATCTAATCAATGTCTCTATTGCGAAACGTTGTCTTAACAACTATCTAATGTAGCTTTAAATTAAAATACGCTACAAGCGCCATTAAAAGAGTCAATGAAACTAGAGAGAAAGTTTCTTTATAATCTATGCTATCCTTTTGAATGAAACCTTTGGCAAGTAGATGAGCCTTATATCTTTCGACATTGCCTTTCAAATCTTTCTTGGTTTTAAATATCCATTTGCGACTAATAGGCTTTGCACCCTTAGGCAACTCAACAAGATCCTAAACATCATTGTCTTTCATGGATTTTATCTTGTCTTGCATGGCATTAATCCACTTTTGAAAGTTTAAACTTTGCAAAGCTTGTTGAAAGTTGATTTGATCATCTTCTGCTAAGCCTACATCAACTTCATCCTCTTAGAGAAAGACGATATAATCATCTAGAATCTCACTTCTCCTTTCTCTAGTGGATCTCCTTAATTGCACTTCTTGAGGTTGGATCTCCTCAATAACAATCTCTTCTTAAAAGAGAACATTCCTTACTTTATATTCACCATTAAACTCGACATCTCAAGGAATCTTGCATTTCCTATCTCAAAGAAGGACTTGGTAGTGGGATCATAAAACTTAAAGCTCCGAGAGCACCCAACGTATTCAATAAAGTAGCAACTAACTATTCTTTTGTCTAGTTTCTTTTTATTTGGACTATAAGGCCTTGCCATAGTTAGACAACACCAAACATGTAAATGCCTTATCCTAGGTATTTGGTTACCGCTTTGTTTGGAGCCCTATTTTGTCTCTCAACAACATCGTTCATGCTGGGTTTGCCCATCAGTGTGTATTGCGGATCATTCCTTTAGGAAGAGGACAAAGGGTCCTAGATGTTGTTCTCTTAATCCGTCATATCTATTATAATATTCACCACTATGGTCAGATTTGATATCTTTAATTTTCTTGCAAAGTTGAAGTTCAACTTCAGTTTTAAAAGACTTGAAATCATCCAAGGATTGAGATTTCTCATATATTAAATATAGGTAACTATATCTTGAGTACTAGTCTATGAACGTAATGAAATACTATTGATTATTCCAAGAAGTTGTTGGGAATGGGCCATAGATATTGGTAGATATAAGTTCTAAGACATCTTTACATCTGTTGGCACTTAATTTCCTTATATTTGTTTGTTTTCCCTCGATGCACTCAATGCAAACTTGAAAGTCTGTCAAATATAAGGGGTCAAGAATTCCATCAGACACAAGTCTATGAGTTCTTTGTTTATAGATATGACCTAAAAGCGTATGCCATAAGGTGGCTGAATCCTCATTTAATTTATGCTTTGTATCGCGTATACAAATATGTAGCATTTCATTATAGGAATTAACATTATCAAGCATATAAAGATTATCAATTAAAGAACCAGTACCAATAAGATTTGAATTTTGAAAAAGACTAACTTTTTATTTATAAAGGAACAAGAATAACCAGATTTGTCTAAACTATAGAAGTTACTTTCAAATCAAAATAAAGTCCAGTCTTTAACAGTAATCTAAAAGTTCCTATAGCTTCAACTATAACTTTATTTCCCTCGTCTACAATCATGAATCTTTCAGCATCACTTAGTGGTCGGTTTCACAGGCAACCCTGCATAGACATACTTATGTGAGTAATAGTGTGAGAATCTACCCACCAAGTATCTTTAGGTGCAGAAGCTAAATTAACTTCAAAACAAAGTAAGCAAGACGCTTACCCTTCTTTGTATGCCAAGCAGCGTATAACACTCTTTCTTTATGTGTCCTCCCTTCTTACAAAAGTAGTAGATAAATTACCCATCCTACTTCTTTAGTTTATTTTGCTGAGGTATTCCTTCTGTAGCATCTTTAGCTCTCTTCTTTTTCTTGTTTTGAGAGGTAAGTGCTAAGTGAGCACTTTCAATCTTATCTTGTCAAAGCCTTTCTTTTTTTTACACACAGTGAGATATGAGCTCATTAAGAGTCCAATTATCTTTTTGGCTGTTATAGCTCACTTTGAATTGTCCGTATTGTATAGGAAGAGAAATCAAAATTGAGTGCATGAGCAAGTCCTCTGACAGCTCTAATTTTAGTAACTTAAGTTTCAAAGCGAGATGAAACATCTTAATAATGAACTCTCTTATGTTCCCTTTTCCTTTATTCTTCATGGAAATTAATTTAGCCAAAAGGTTACTCATTTCCAACTTTATATTCTTAACAAAATATTGCCCTATTTCCTCAAGGAACTTCTTAGTCTTACTACTCTCAGGCCTCCAGAATGGAGCGTTTCATAATTATTAGAATGATTCCCACTTCTCAATTTTAGTTTCATTTGGCTTTTTTGCTCTTTTTTTAGTGCAAGGTCTAAATCTATACATTTGGGAATAATTTCCATGTTCTCTTTTCAGATCTTAAAATTGTCCTATTTAGTATTGGGATATTATTGACTTCAGTAGAGACATTTGTAGTAGTAGCAATAGAAACTAAATAGAGAACAAAATAAAATAACACACACAATCAAAAAACATGCCATAATAAAGCAAACAAATGGCATAATTAAAAAAATTGGGGATCCATCTCCAAATACCTAGCACAACATTGATATCTAGTCTTTGGATAGAGACATCAATTGTAAGTGATTCTCTTAATGCAGTAATCAAATAATGACAATAGGTCTTGCCAAACAATAGCGCTTTTTTAGACCGACTATTGTTCACATGAAAAGCTTTATAATTGTCACATATTTATTACCATAGGTGTGTCCACTATTTGAACAAATGCTAACCTTCCTTTGGGCTAGTTAAAATTAACATAAACACAACACACGAACATCTTTATATTTCTAATTAAATTCATCTAAACAATAGAGGTGACTTTGGCAATAGCGTGGTAATGCCCCAAAATGTTTCTTCTTAAACGGCGGACGTTTGTAGTATAAGAAGGTTGTTGCATCCACAAGGAGGTGAAAATTTTTGTAACTCGAGAGATTGTTAAAAATAAACATTCAAAAAGCCAAGCAGTTGTTTAAAACAAATTTTAAAATAAAAGAAATGTTTTTGTGATTTTTTATTTCAAAATTTAAAACATAAAATTAAAGCATTGAAGCTTTGAGAATCCTTTGTATGCTTCGCAACTGGTATGGAATTTTAACTCTAATTAATAATTATCTTAAGCATTTGATTTATTATATCTTTTCTCATTAATTGCAAGTAGCTTTACTAATTTTAGAGGTCAACCGAAAGCGACAATATAGCAAGCCATAATGCAGTAAGGGTCTTCCTATAAAAGTAGCAACATAATTATCTCTCACTAATGATTAAGTGCACTAATTATGAAAATTATAACCGCTGTCACTCAATTATAATCAGCATAATTGTAAGATAGAAAAGATAATAACAAACCAAAATTATTATATTTTTATGGAATAAATTATTGCATTAATTCTAGCAGCACCCTGTCTTATTAATTGGTTTAAGAATACACTATGCCATCTTTTGTCTACAATAAATCAAGAATTACCAAGCATTTATTGTGCCAGTCCATGTCTATAATACAGCAAAAACTCAACTTAATAAACGAGCATGACTTTAGTACTGTTAATATTAATTATGCAACACAATTAAATTATATAAAGAAAGTATGACTAAATTTATGTAAGAATTGGGCAACATAACAATATTAACAATAATTATTAAAAACATAGAACTATAATTTATTCTACAAAAATATAAGCATTACAAAATAGATATAAAGTCAAAATCAATACTAGAGCACTATGTATACAAGATCATCTCTCTATCTCACCAGACTCTTTACACTAAATTAGACATTATTTTATCATTCTTACCTAAAGGAATACTACTGAGTCCAACTCAACTGAAAGGAAACAAAGAAGAGGGAGGGATAAGAAGGGCCATCTGGCCTGTTAAGGGGATGCTCAGGGGGAGAAATCTCCCCCTATTTATAGTGCAAAAATTTGCACTATTCATTTTTTATTATTTATTTATTAATATTTTAATAATATTTAATTATTTTTATTTATTTATTTTTATTTGAGCCGCCTCTCCCACTACTCGAATCAGCGGTTCACAAATTATTTTTTTGCCGAAAGAATGCATTTTTTCCCTTGTTATCTAGTGCTTCGTGAAAGATGACCGGACGATGAGAACCGTTAGATTTGCTGACTAGTTACTAGAGCAGCAGTGCAGATCAAGTCTACGGCCAATAGTCAATTATGCTGCCTTTGACTACTTTATGGCCATGAGATCAATCGTTGTAAGAACATCGAACGGGTGTCATGACAGATACAAATGAAGCTGCCTGCATCAGATCAAAAAAGCATCTCATACAGTGGGTCCCACCTGACACGTGTCAGCGCTTAAGTGCGCTGCGCAGCTTACACGTGGCTTGCGCAGGGCTGACGTTTGGCACATGGATGGATGGACGAGATCAATTGGGCAGCACATTCGACAGTCTAAATCTCGCCACATGTCCCCCATGCCAAATTTGATTTTTTTAAGGATTTTTGATGCATTTGATGTCTGATTTTGTCCTTTTTTGCACCGTTTTTCTCTAGATTTTAAATCTAAAATTCACAAACACACTAAAATTAATAATTTTACACACATAATATTTAAAAATATTAAAAATATTTATTTTACATTAAAACACACAAAATAATCCCAAACTCTTAAAATTTTCAGTCCTTTCGGTTTGGCATAGATATAATTCTTAAGACTTGAAAATATTTTTAAGAATTACTAAAAATATAATAAAACATATTTATAAACTTAAAACACACTATCAAACACATTAAAACTCAAAATAAAATAATCACATGTTATTTTTATGGTTTTTATCACTTACAAACTAAACACATGTTTAACAAACCGAAACGACTTTAAAAATTATCAAAAAAATATTAAACATAAAAACACACTCAAAACAGGTTTTCACACTAAGACACAAAAACACCTATTAATACAAAAATGCTATTAATTAGAGGATTTAATGAGAAATAAAAATATAAAAAATGATTTAAGGCTTGTAAAATATACACTTTTACAATCTCATCAGGCAACATGTTGTTTCAATCAATTTAATCAAAATATAAGACAAAGTGTGCAAATTATAATCTTTAAATTGCAACTAAAACAATTTTCTTAAAAAAAAAATTTATAATTGCACACCCTGCTAAAGCGTTGTGGTGCTGCCCCACAGGTGTCGCGGTGCTATAAAATATGTTGAATGGAACTTGTTCGAAGCATCTTAGCTCACCCTAATAAGTGCCGCGGCACTCTGGTCTTTGTCCTTAAATGTGGGGCGTGTTGCAATGCTACGATTTTCATAGCAGCTCGCTAGCAGCGTCGTGATTTTTCACAAATTCACATGATGAGCGTTGCAGTGTGCCCCACAGTGCTATAGCGCTCTGTCGTGATTTTGCGATGAATATTCAGTATTAAATCGAAAGAAGTCCCAAAAATTTGATTTTTCTCATTGCAATTTAATTCTTTAATCCTCAATAACTCACAATAACAATATGGATCATTCAAAACAACAATTCTCAACAAAAAAAAAAAATAAATAATAATGCAAGAATTATAATTCACACAAAAATCCAAAATTTTCTATCCAAAAATTTCAGAACAGAGAAAGTATGGAAAACAATTTATGTAAAACAATCCTAATAAAAATAGAAAACAATTTATGTGAAACAATCCTAATAATCAAACATGATAATTGCTTTGATGCCATTTGTTAGAAATCTTTAATCTAAAACATTCTTAATTCTGTAGAACCCTAAAATATCAATATCACTGTCCTAGGATCATACCATGCCAAATTATCAAGAAACTGAATTAAAGAATAAATATTTGTATTCATAGAAGCAACTGTCAACTTTTTTACAGAATTAGTATGATGATAGATGAATGTGTTATTGTTTTCCTCAATCAAATCACCTTTGTTCTTCAATGGGTTCTTTTTCTTCTTGATGTGGAGAGGAGAAAGCTAACAAAATTATTTGATGTCATCAAGAACGTAACCTATGATGCTTTTATATACTTTTATACTAGAATTCTATAAAACCTAGTTGGGTTAGTATCATGTATCTATTTATTAAACGCATATCTGGTTAGTAGCCTATAGGCTTTCTATAAGTAAATCACTTAAAATAGTGCATTATAGTTAAATAGCGATAATATAATTGTTATATTTAATATGTTACTCTCAATCTTATAGGAAACTTAAAATTTTCCAAAATGCGCAAATTCGGCTGACGATATTGAAGGATTTCGACATGCTGTCGCTTTTTGGGCTCGTTGAAGGGAGGGTCGGGGGAGAGATTGAGAGAGAATAGTAGGGAAAATGTTCAAAATAAAAAAATTGAAAAAAGAAAGGGAAAAAATTGACATTTTTATATTTCTTTTTTGAGAAGAAAATGTTATTTCCTTTTATTGCTAAAACCTTATCTTATATACTTCCATTAGTTTCAAATAATTGTTGGTACTTGCACTTTCTCATATAGGGATGTATTTTATCCAGCTGAGCTGGGTTGAGAGGGGGGAGGCGGCGGCACTTAAGAAAATTCTATATCAAATCCAAATAACCCATATACATCATATCACCATATTTTTTCCATGTTTAAATATTGTCCCTACAGGACCGGCCATATATGCCCTTTTCACCATAAACTTAGCAATCCAGGTTGGATACTATTCTTTGCCTCAAAATCCTCCAGTTATCTTTGAGAGGGAAAAAAAAAGAAGTTCTCCTCTTATTAAGGAAGTCACTCAAAACGAATTACCTTAACATTTGACTAATTCAAAATCGTCGGGTTTCAAAAAGGTTAAAGTCATAATCCCCGCCACTTCACTCGGTAAAAAAATTGTTGTGTTTTGTTATACTTCATATCGGACCGACTTTTGTTAATGTCATCCAAGGTTTTGGTTTTATATAAATAAACACCAAAAAAAGCAAAAACATAGAAACAAGTTTTCACTCTAAAGCGCAGCCTACAAAAAATGAAGAGGGAGAATCACGAACCAGCTTTAGTCACTCCATTGGTCCAAGCTTGTGAAGAAAATGGGCTTAACAATGGAAGGGGCAGAGCTGAGGAGGGCATTGAGAGAAAGCAAATTCTTGAAGAAGTAAAAAGTCAGTTATGGTTAGCAGGGCCTCTAATAGCTGTGAGTCTTTTACAGTATTGCTTACAGATGATTTCTGTGATGTTCGTTGGTCACCTTGGTGAGTTATCGCTCTCTGGTGCTTCCATGGCCACTTCCTTTGCAGCAGTTACTGGTTTCAGCTTTTTGGTGAGTTGGGTGTGTGTGTGTGTGTGTTTTTTTTTTTTTTTTTAACGAATTCTCAAAGCGAAAACAAGATTAGATATTTGATTACATTTCAGGTAGTAGTTTTGAGTTGACTTTTTAAGCTCTGATTATTGACTGAATAGATGGGAATGGCAAGTGCTTTGGAGACCTTATCTGGGCAGTCATATGGAGCAAAGCAATATCATATGTTGGGAATACATACACAAAGATCCATGTTCGTTCTTTTACTCGTGAGCATACCTCTTGCTGTTATCTGGGCAAATACAGAGCCTCTTCTAATTGCTGTCGGACAAGATGCGGATATAGCAGCAGAAGCCGGACAATATGCCCGTTTTATGATCCCGAGCATATTTGCCTATGGACTTCTTCAGTGCCTTGTCAAGTTCTTACAAACACAAAACATTGTTTTCCCAATGATGATTTCCTCTGGGATTGCAACTTTGCTTCATATCCTTTTATGTTGGGTTCTGGTATTCAAATCCGGACTTGGAAGCAGAGGAGCTGCCTTGGCAAATTCCATATCTTATTGGATCAATGTGCTGTTTTTAGCTCTTTATGTCAAGTTCTCTTCCTCGTGTGCAAAAACTTGGACAGGTTTTTCCAAGGAAGCCTTTCAAAACACTCTCACGTTTGTTAGACTAGCTATACCATCAGCTGTGATGGTCTGGTAATTTCTCTTTCTATGTTTAATGTGATGTGTTTTGGTATTGATGATATTACGCTTTCGGTTTCAATTCTCTATCTGGAATTTTCAATAGTGTATAAGGAGCAGGAGAAGTTATTTGGCTTAGTGATGCTATTGCTATTAACGATGACATTTTGCAAAATTTTGTACAGCTTAGAAATATGGTCTTTTGAAATGGTGGTCCTTTTATCAGGCCTTCTTCCAAACCCAGAGCTAGAAACCTCTGTTCTCTCTATTAGGTTTGTGGTGACAAATGTTTTCTTTGGGTTGGTTGAACAATTGCAAAGTTTTGGCTGCAAGTTTTTGATTCTCAAATTTTAATTGCATACCTTCTGTGCATTACCAGCCTAAACACAGCTTCAACTGTATGGATGATCCCTTTTGGACTCAGTGGTGCGGTGAGGTAAGATTAAAAGCAAAAAACACGTTATCTTAGTTAGCTGTAATTCCATTTTTTACGCTAGCTTACAGCTTTTTTCACTATTTGCAACCTGATCAGTGCTTTTATAGAATGTTGGTATAATTCACCCTTGCTTGTAGTTTTCGGTATTCACATAAACTTTGAAACTTCTTGAACATGTCTAAAGGTTTGATTTTGGTACCATTGGTAAGGATTTAATGATTAAGTTGAAAATGGACCATGACCTCTATTAGAGTATGGTGACCCGAATTTAGTTTTGCCCGACTCGAAAAGCTCGCGATGCGACAAATTATGGTGAAAAACAAAAGTGAAATTTTTCATGAGATCTGTAGTGGTAACGGAGGAATCGGGCCGATAGGCTCGATCCCGTAGTCCACCATTGATCTAGCCAGGGGTGCGGGGGTTCTGCTCCCGCAGTACGGACCTGTGTTGTTGAGCCGTTTAGTTTATGTTTTCGGACCTTTAAGGTTTTACCTATACTTATATATATGATGTATTGCTTTAGGGCTTGATAATTAGTGAATTTTGAGCCTCCCTAACGCCTCCACTGTAATCTTTACGAGTTTAGTGATTTTCTTCTCCTCTGCCCGTGGTTTTTTCCCGTTTTAGGTTTTCATGTAAATTCTCTGTGTGTTTTTGTTCTTTGTTTTTATCACATTAATTTCGCAACAACCCCAACTACCTTCAGTTCATATTTGCAATCTGATTAGTGTTGCTAAAGAATGTTGTTAGTATAAACTTTGCAACTTCTTGCGTATGTTGAAAGGTTTCATTTTGACACTGTTGGTAAGGGTTTAATGATGGAGTTGAAAATGGATCATGACCCAACTTCCTCAGTTCGTAACTTATCGGTTTTCCTTTTATTTATGATTAACAGCACTCGGGTCTCAAATGAACTAGGAGCAGGACGCCCAGGAGCTGCTCGTTTGGCAGTGTGGGTTGCAGTAGTCATGACATTTAATGAGGCATTACTTGTGGGATTAGTTCTTACTTTGATACGTAATATCTGGGGTTATGCTTATATCAATGAAATAGAAGTGGTTAAATACGTCGCAGAGATGATGCCAATACTTGCAGTATCCCACTTTCTAGAAGGATTGCAGTGTGTTCTTTCAGGTTTTTGACTTTTTATTCTTTCCTTTTACTTTGTTCAAGGAAAATCATCTTAAAATTTTTGTTTTAGGCTCTTGAAGAGTAGGAAAATCTGAGGAAGAATATGATATTAGTGCCTCGTGTACATCAGGAAATGCCCGCGGATGTGGTTGGCAGAAGATTGGAGCATATGTGAATCTTGGATCATATTATATAGTTGGAATTCCATTAGCTATTTTATTTGCTTTTGTCTTGCACATTGGTGGAAAGGTTTTCTCTTCATTCCTCTTATCACATTGCATATTTTAGTTTTGCTATCAAGAATACAATTTTTCTTAAACATTCTTCTTTTTCTGAATAGGGTCTTTGGTTGGGGATAATGTGTGCACTTATTGTGCAATCTTTATCCCTTCTTTTGATCACTATAAACACAAACTGGGAGCAACAAGTAATATTTCTCTCCCTTTTTCTACTTTGAAGCTATTTGTTTTCTTCAGAATCTAACTTAATCGATCTTTTTTTTTTTTTTTTTTGTTTTTTGGTTTAATTCTCGTTTAGGCCATCAAGGCTAAAGAAAGAGTTTACAACTCCGTAGTTCCTGCAGACGTGGTCTCATGAAGCTTAAATGTGGCTGAGATATGCAGTTATCATGGCCTAATTGGTGGAGGAACACAGGCTTAGAAAATCATGAAAATTATAGAAGTAGATTCACATGGAATTTTCATATGCTTGTATGAGATGATGATTAGTCATTGCTGCAGATGAATAAAGGGGCAATCTAAGTTGTCACCATGTATTGACTATGGAATATACATAAAATGGAAAGTGTATCACAAATAAAGTTTGTCTAGATTTCTTGTTAGCTGTTCAGATCTTTTGGTATTTAGGCCACTGTTGTTAGTTCGCGGAATTTGTAAGTTTAAGCAAGATGTTTTTCCTCTCTTATTATGTGAACTAGTTACACTTGTTTTGGTGTTGTTTTTGAAAAGGGAAACACATACAGAGCCAACTCCAAGTACACAAGAAAATTTTGTTCTCATATGACGCCATAGAGCATAAAATACTTCACTACTGAATTACAGCGGTGTTTGGGACGTAGTTTAAATCATAAAGTTGTGAAATAAATTAATTTTAATATTTATCTATAAAATTGAAATTTCAGACTAACTTTGATTTAAACTTTTGGTTTGAATTACTTTCAAATGGGTCATTGTACTACATGATAAAAGTATGGGTATCATACTATATAATTCAGTGTGGTTTCATAGAAAGTTGGACCTCATATACTGTAGTAGTAAGCCTCAAGTAGCGGACAAGGGAAACTCTTACAATAAAATGTGCAAGTAATTGGATTGCGCAGCATTGGCATGAGAACCCAAAATTCTATACCGATTCTATAATTTGACATAAGAGACTAACTCCAATGCAATCAATATAATTTAGACATATGGATATATATTTATTCATTTATGCACGTCTAAACATTGACAAAGGTTTTCCATCTCCATTTGATTATTATTAACTATTGCTCGTAATTGAGAATTGATAATTGAATAAATGGCTCCAACAGTTTCTTTGGCATGCTTAATAAATGTATACATAAAGCGGAAAGATAATTCATTTTTCATTAGAAGAATGAGAAAAGAAAAAAATGTAAAAAAAAAAAAAATTTAATATTGCTTATTGTGCTCTCTCTCTCCCTCAAAAAGTCCACATCAAACATTCTTCACGATTAAATTGTTATTGTAAAGGGGATAGCTAGGCTAGAAACTAATGGGTCAAATTTTGACCCACATAGACGTAATTGACCTATTTGTTGGAGCATAAGCCCTCTCCAAGGAGTTCAGGTCTCAAACGTTGAATTGAAGCTAACAATTTGTGTGACTCTATTCTCAATGAGTGATGAATACAGCCAGCTCACGATCAAACAGTTAGTGCGCTGTCAAGTGGTGTACTCAAGATTACGTTGCCGCGTTTGAGGACCCGTCAATAAATTCCTCAAGCCCATTAGTAATTATCTTATTCAGAAGTTGGTATTTTCAAAAAAAACAATTATCTTCGTCAAGTTTGATGGTTGGGTTTTGAGTAAGATTGGGTTAAATGGCTCGAAAGAATTGAGCTGGAGTTGGAGTGTTTGGATTTTGGGTACTTCAGTTTTGGGTATCGGCGGTATAGGGAGTACTTAGGCCTGCGTTATCCCTTGTAGACTTCGTTGGGATTAAAGAGACCTCTGGTTTGGGATTAAAGAGACCTCTGGTTTCAAGACTCTGATACCAAAATAGGGTGGATTTAAAGGTTTTAAGAGACGAGGATAAGAAGAAAAAGAAGAGGAGGAGGTCATCAGCTAATACACGTGTCTAAAATCAATGAGCCTAACAGTACAAAATAAAAATATTGTACAAACTAAGAAAGGAGAAAAATAACCCACTATCTGATAAGGGAAAAGCTAGGCTACAGAGCTGTACAGGAAAAGGACTATGCACCCTCATTATTTGTTGTAACAGAAAAGAATGAACAGGGATTAGCACAAGACCATTTGCGTCCAATTAAGTTAAATGAAATAAGCAGCCAATTTTTTAATCTCCAATACCACCAACAATGGATACCACTTTTCAAAAATAAAATAAAATAAAATAAAATCTTAAAACATCTGTCAATGATAGTAAGCTAGCTTATTCGTAGGAGAGTTCCTACTCCCAACGTACATTTAACAACTTGTAAGCCATGTGCTTATCTTTCAGGACGCGGGACATTGATTTTCCACATAGCCTATTGAATACATTAAAAGATATCTCCAATTTTAATGCCTTAAATACTAACGAATGAGTAACTAGCCCAATACACCACTTAAGTCAAATTCCACCAGTTATATAGATAAAACCTTTTCACCACGCTTGTGTTCTTATATTAATACCAACTAATGATGAGGGTTCTCTGTTTTGGCGCACAGCTAAGCTTCAAGAGATTGCTTCAACGGGAACTATGGAATCATAGACTCTCTGTGTTGCCCAATTTGCCTATACAAAATAAAATTAGTCAGATGAAGAAAATAATTAGAAAGAAAATCAAAGTAGAGAGAGAGATGTTACTTCTTGTTCCCAGTTGGTTTTTATGGTGATAGTTAGGAGAGATAAAACTTGCACAATGAGCGCGCATATTATCCCCAGCCACAGACCCTGTTCAGAAACAAGTGATTTACTAAACATAATATCTCAAAAAATCACATTCTTTGCTTCTCAAAATAAAAAGCGTGTAATATGAGAGAAGGCATGAGGAGGAAACCTTTCCACCAATGTGCAGGACAAAAGCCAATGCGACAGCTGCAGGAATTCCAACTAAATAGTATGATCCGAGATTCACATATGCTCCAATCTTTTGCCAACCACACCCTCTAGCATTACCTGAAATGAATTTTCACTATTTAGTCGCATTGAGCACCTAGGAACGTGTGATGCAACATATATTGGCCACAAGTATATTGGTAACCCGTGTTTTGTCTAAAATTAGAGAAAAATCCAATTTGGCTAAAATCTTTTACACCCACAACCTAACAATTGTTTCAATTTTTGATGTAAACTGATCAAAATACCCAAAACAATCAAGTCCATAATCACAAGTTCTCTCTTTGTCTACCATTAGAGTGCCACTTATAGTCGTCAGAATGTGAGGATCACTTAACTTTATTTTTGTTGGTTAAATGATGGAAATAATATCATTTTTGGGCCCATATAAAAATGGGATCCTTTTTTTCTCAAGGGATTTCTTTCTTTTTCTTTTCCTTATTTAGAAAGAAGTTAACGGCACACTTTCATCATGTTTGACTAAGGGGGATGAAGTTTGTAAGGATTCTGAGAAGTTCAGGGGTGTTGACAAGATAATTCTATGGTTGTGGGGGTATCTTTTTTAATTTAGATTAAATTCAGGGGTGATAATCTAAAAGGTACTATTTACTAATTATTGTAGTCCACTATCTTCCCTTTGAGCTTGTAAATTATGTTTAGTTCGAATCCCATAACAAGGTGTTTATCTCCGTTTTCACTCATTGTGATTGTGAGGTTAAAAGAAAATATCCAAAGAGATTTGATCTATGAAGCGTGAGAAAGTAGATAAACCTGAAAGAACACATTGCAGTCCATCTAGAAAGTTGGATGCAGCAAGAATTGGCATCATTATTGCCACATATTTCACCACTTCTATTTCATTGCTGTAAGCGTAGCCCCAGATGTTGCGTATTAGTACAAGGACTAGCCCCACCAACATACCCTCAATAATAGCCATGGCCACGACAACACAAACCGCTAAACGAGCTGCTTCTGGACGCCCTGCTCCTAATTCATTCGAGACCCGAGTGCTGTTAACCAGAAAGGGAAAAAAAAATTACTAAGTCATCGACTGAAGGATGTAATTCCATTGTTTAGCATCAACTTCCATCGAAATCAAACTTCAAGTTAAAATATAGCAGCATGTTTAAATCCCAAAAACTCCTAGCAAAGGTATGTTATGCACACGCTCTAGAACAGCACTAACGACATTCCTTGTAACGTAATTATTAACTTAGTACGAGAAATTTAATATATTAAATATAAAGAAAGGATATTTTGTATATCATAGCTCACCTTACTGCACAACTGAGTCCAAAAGGGATCATCCACACGGTCGCAGCTGTATTTAAGCTGGAAACAAATTTGGACTCTGTGAGTACAATTTGAAGATTCATGATCCTAAAAAGAACACAGTGATTTCAATTACTGAATTGCGTCACTTCAATATCACAGTTGGGAACTAACCTAATGGAAAGCACAGAGGTTTCTAATTCTGGATTGGGGAGTAGTCCAGATAAAAGAACCATCATTTCGAAAGACCACATTTCCAGGCTGATCAATATCATTCGAAAAAAGTGTTAGGATGGTCAAGCATAAGACTAACGCCTTAAAACACAATTTATCTGAGAAATTTTCTGTTTCTTATACACTGTTACACGGACAAGACACAGAAAATGCAATTTACCAGACCATTACAGCTGAAGGAATGGCAAGTCTTAGAAAAGTGAGAATGTTTTGGAAGGCCTCCATGGAGAATCCAGTCCATGTTTTTGCACATGAAGAAGAGAACTTCACATAAACAGCTAACAATAGAACATTCATCCAATATGATATGGAGTTCGCCAAGGCAGCACCTTTGCTTCCAAGTCCAGACTTGAATACCAGAACCCAACAAAAAAGTAAATGAAGCAAAGTTGCAATTCCAGAGCAAATTACCATTGGGAAGACAATGTTTTGTGTTTGTAAGAACTTGACAAGGCATTGAAGAAGCCCATAGGCAAACAGGCTTGGGATCATGACACGAGCATATCGACCAGCTTCTGCGGCTATGTGAGCATCTTGACCAACAGCAATTAGAATAAGTTCCGTGTTTGCCCAAATAACAGCAAGAGGTATGCTGACAATTAGAAGAACAAACATGGCTCGCTGCATATGTATGCCCATCATATGGTACTGCTTTGCCCCATATGACTGCCCAGATAAGGTCTCCAGCGCACTGGCCATTCCCATCTGCTTAGACAAGCAAAACATAAAATAAAAAAAAAATGATAATTACTTGGAGTTAACAAACAAATTAGGAATTTCTCTTATTAAATCAGTGGCTACTATATCAAACAAAGAGAACTAACTCCAAGTAGGACTCTTTTCTATATGATTAAACTATCCTTCTTGTACATATGGCTAGAAAAGTCTCTAATATAGATGAACGGAAGCTTCATTTTTGAAGATCAATATATATGACGAAGGGATCCCAACTTACCAACAAGCTGAAACCGGTGACTGATGCAAAGGAAGTGGCCATGGAGGCACCAGAGAGAGACAGTTCACCTAGATGACCAACAAACATTATCGATATCATCTGTAAGCAATACTGCAACAGACTCACTGATATCATAGGTCCTGCTAGCCATAACTGCTTCTTTACTTCTTCAAGAATTTTTTCTTTCTTAATACCCTTTTCATGAACTCTGTCCCTTCCTTTGTTGAGCCCATTTTCTTCACAAATTTGAATCAATGGAGTTCTTAACGTTGATTGATGATCCTCCGTTTCCATTTTATTCTTCAGACATAGAGGAAGGCAGCAAAAAAACTAAGAGCAGAGGATATCTTCCAAGATTTACTTTTCAAAACGTCCCCTTCGTTTGCAATGTATATGTTTTAAGCAAAGGGCCTTCTTCGGTGACCAAGAATTAATATATTAGGATTGGTTGGTGGAAATATCGTTTTATAGAAATTTTGTAAAAAATATTAATATCGGTAAAAATTTTTAATAAAATTATAAAAATTATGAAAAATTTATATTTAATTTGGATCTATTGGGTATTATTTTTATTTTTTGTTTTTTAAAATAAAAAATAAATATATTTCTCTTGTTTTTATTTTTTATTTTTTTTTAAAAAAAACATGTTTAAAAACTCTTATTTGTTTTCTATTTAAAGAATAAAATATATATTTGATTATGAATTTTTTTATTTTTTTAAACAAAAAAAAATCAATATAATTGACTTAAACTTGTATTTAATCGAAACGGAATAAGAGCAATGAGTCGAGATCGAGGTTGAGATTGGATCGATGACCAAGGTCAAAGTAGAGGTTGGGATGGACTTTTTGTCAAGGTCGGGCCGACAAACCGAACTCATTAACAAGAGCATCGACATCATATTTTGAAAATGTAAAATGATATTAGAAAAAAAAAAGGGAAAAAATCTTGGGAGATTACAAACAATAAAACACCAAAATTTAGCAATTTATACTTGTCAGTAAACGATCTAAAGTTATCGAGACTAAAAAGAGAAGTCACTGTTTTAGGAAATGACAACACCAGAAATAATTGAACGAGAGGTGAGGCAAGTGGAATGGGGGCTGAGAGCGAGAGTAGCGACGTCGTCATGATGGTGGCAGAGGAGCTTGGGAGAGGCGTAGCGAAGGAGAGGGTTGTCGCTGGACATGGTGGTGTCAAAGTGGAGGTAGTCACCAGGTGAGGGGCAGAGCAAAGGAGAGGAGAACGATTAGACGTCGTCACCTCCATCGGCCTTGAAGATGAGAGCCCTTCTCTCTCCTCCAAAATTGTCAATAAAAAAAATCTCCCCTCCTCCTTCCTCGGTCTCCTCAAGCTCATCCCATGGCATCGTTCTGATCTCGACTTCAAGATATAGAACACCAATGGCGGTTCGTGATCATCACCAATGCCTCTGCCAGATCTCGTTGCAAATGGCGTTACAAAAATCCACACTTCTTGAGTGTTCAAGTTGAGTACCTTGTTTACGTATAATAAGCCCGAGGAATCTGAGTTTGTTTGCAGCAGACTCACACTTCTCGATGTTCACATAAAGCTTATGGTCACCTAAGACATCGCGGACAACCTTCAAATGCTCCGTATGGGAGTCAAAATCCTTGCGAAAAATGAGGATAGCGACCACCATTTTTTCCGATGAGAGTCTTTAAAACTTGGTTCATGAGCCTTTTGAAGGCGCTTGGGACGTCACTTAGCCCAAAAGTCATCACAACCACTCGTGGAGACCCTCATGCATCTTAAACGCCGGGCCAAATCCAAATTTGGTCATAATTATTTTGGCTCAATTTTATTAATATTTAATAAAATTAATATTAAAAAATAAGTAAGTGTTTAAAAAAACGATAAAAATTAATGGTGAGAATTTTTTTTATTTTAGTATGTGAAAATTTTTTATTGTAATAAAATTTTTTATAGTTATTGTAACATGTGAAAATTTTTTACTGTTTATAATTAAAATTATGGTAAAAATCACAATTATTAAACTGAATAAAAAAAAACAAGTTAAGTAGTTTAAAGATATAATATGTTATATTTTAAGTTTAATGATTAAAATATAACAAGTTGTATATTTAACTTTAATAAATTTTTTTTTTTAAAAGAAACATTCTGACAGTCACGTATCAACATGATTGAATCCGGACTTAAAATATGACTTTCTGAAGAAATTAAGTGCCTTACAACGAAAGACAATTTTAGAGTTGGGATGCAAGTCAATTCTCTTTCTTTTTACTGTCCCCATAATTAAATTATCAAAAACAAGTCATGCATCTACTAAACTCTAATTAAGCTTGCTTCAATCGGTACAAGTTCCAACTCAAAAGTTTATCATGATTTATGGGATACAAGTCGTGCTACGACCAGGCAAAATGCAGTACAGGGAAGAAGAGGACCATTGTTTACCTTACTCGATATTTATGGCCACGTTGAAGAGTTGGTAGAAAGAGATGATAATGAGTTGAATGGACAAGACAACGAGTAAGAGCCAGCAATGGTACATCATGATGTCATTTTCACGCCGGCTATATCATTAATAGCAACAGCCAGCAGAGCCAATTTTGACCGAAAACACCCCGAAAAAATAAGGACCGTGTGTTTTGGAGTGGGTTTATTTATTAGATTCGGAGTATACAAAATAATAGGCTGGATGTACTTTAGCCTAGGCAAAATTCAAATCTATAGGGTCAAATGAATATGAATTTGAGTTTTTTTTTTTTTTTTAAGTTATCTTTCCTCTTAAATTTTTTCTACTTGAATTAATATTTTAAAATAAATTTTTTTTTTTATATTTTAAAAAATATTATAACTTTTTCATCTAATATTTAATTAAAATAATTTTTTTATTATATTTTTAATAAAAAATAAATTAAAATTTATGTTGTATATTTTTAATAGAATAAATATTAAAAATTTGTTAGATTTGTTAATAAATTAAAATTTTTTTGTTATTTATTTAAATATAAATTTTTACTTTATTTATTATTTAAATTAATATTTTAAATATAAATCTAAATATTAATTTAAATAACAATTTAAATTATACAATTTATATTAAAATAATTCAGACGAATATAATTTAAATCTATATGTGAAACGGACCTTAAAAAATCGAAATCCTTTTTAAATATATTTGTTCTTTCTCGAGCACGCGTATCTGGAATGCACACAAAGACCCATTGATTATATGATTAATTTAATTAAAATACTAATATTTTTGGGAAAAAATCTACTGTGCAACCCGGGGCACCACTCCCAGTGCACGTTTGACAGCCGTTCAAATGAACCGAGCGGTGAAATATGTAGGAGATGCACATATTCATCTGTGTGCATGCTCATCGAACTTCCAAATGTATTTTTTTTTTATATAAAGGGGGAGAAAATATCTATCTTTTTTTAAATAAAAACGGTGGAGGAGAAAGAACCGAGGAAGAACCAGAAAATTTCTTCCAAGGTTTTTGTTTTACCAGATGGAAGAATTTTAACATCAAATTTTGCTGGAGATATATTTTCCAACGATGGAAAAGAAATTGTCAACCCTTGGATTAGTTTTTGATAGCTTATAATGAAGGAGTATATCGATACATTGTTAACTTAAAATGCACATGATTTAGGAAAAAAAATCTGGAACTTTCTTCTCCATCTTGCTTGAAGCTTGACCAAAAAAAAAAGGGTCTGATTGAAACCAAACGACGACAACCTTACTACTGGCTCCGGCGACCGTCATTGTCGTCGTCCTTACACAAGCATGAAGGTTTGAGATTTTGATTTGGGACTTCTTTTGTTATTTTACATAATAATTATTTGAGAATTTGATTTAGGATTATTCTTTTTCCTTTTTGTGTTGTCAAATTGAAGATAGGTGAGAATCGCACGCACAACAAGAAAGCACAACTAGTCATCGGAGGTTCTTTATATCCTTCATTTCCCCGCCATAAATGCCGTTGTGACCTACATTATTCTCTCTCTCTCCTTCTCTTTCTCTCTCTGGGGTTCGGCGGATCTCGTTTCGTTTCTTGCCGAATTATCAGCCTCTTTTTATCTCCCTCTGATTTCATTTTTGTTTGAATATTTTGATCAAGAACAAAAATTCTTTACCATCTACGATTCTTTCTGTTGTTGTTGTGGTCTCGGAGCTCCGAGCAGTTTCAGTTTCATCGTAAAGATATAGGTTTTGAAGCTCTTGATTGCGATGAATCTTTCTTTTTTTCTGATTTTTTTGGCTTTGGTTTTTGTTTTTTAAATTTGTAATGGAAGGTGAAGGAAAACGTGGCAATATATTTGGATTTGAAATCTTTAAGCAAGCAAGCAATTTTCAGATTATTAAATTGTGGCAAAAACCATTTGATACCTAAACTTGAAATTTCCAAACTTTTTCCTCTTTTTCCAAAGCACCAAACCAAAAAAAATTTCGTCGATCACCTTGATCGCGCAAGGGCAAGGGGACCATATATCGATGTAATGGGGTTCAGGAGGGTCGAGATGTCGACGATAATAAGGCTTGAGTGTTCAGATGGCTCGATGAGAGATGCGACAAAGTTCGCCAAGAACACCGGAGGTGACGAATGAGGTCAACGGAGCTGCAGGGGAGGACTTTTTTTTTTTTTTTTTTTACTTTCTACATGAACAGATCTATTTTTTGAAATAATTTTGCCTACAAATCATACGTGCGAGGGTTTATTTTCATTTGGTGTGCCATCTTTTTCTACCATTAATCTAAAACTATAAAAGCTTATTTGACGTATTATATTATATTTTTTTTATATAATATAACACAACATGTCTTTTAAGTAATTTTTTATCCTCATCCTGTTTGGTATAGCGGTGAAATCGTCGTTTTCACCACAAACATAGTTATAAAAGAATAAAGCTCTCACATATTATAGTAACAATAAAAAAAATTACTATAGTATAAAATTTTTATATGTTACAATAATTTTCATCATTTTTCAAACACCACCTTAGTTATTCTCTACGGTAGACAATTTTGCTATTTTCCACCGAAACTCACCTTCAAATTTTTGCCGAGCTTAAAGTTTATACTTTTAACAATGCATCAAAAAAAATGATTGGTTCGCTTTTCAAGATCGACATCAACTTCTTTAAACTTGTCGTCTCCAAGCAATCAAACGAAACAAAAAGAGGAAAGAAGAAGAAGATATCAGGTTTTGAGCTGCAACACAACCCATATTCAATAGACCAAAACCCATAAAAAACGAGCATTTATTTTTTTTCTTTTTTGTCAATTGATTTCAAAATAAAAAAGGCTAAAAATTAGAAAGTGAGAGAGTTTTCCATGTTCTTTTATTAAAATTTGCATTTCGATATTTTTATGTAAAAATGGTTGAGGATGGTGCGATTGTAGATTCAAAGTCCGTCATCTTTGGGGTTAGGGCTTGAGATGATGCTCTCTGGAGATTTTAATTAGGGAAAGAATTAGGCGTTCTACTTTATTGTTCCAATTGATAAAGAAGATTGTACTGGATTGAGGAATTGGAAGCTCTAGTGTACAATTTTGAATTTGGGTATTTTGCACAAAGTTACTTCAAAGTCCCAAAAAACTACTTCTAAATCAAGGGCACAAAAGTTTATGTTCAATATTTAAGTAAAAGTAAAAGATCCAAGAGTAGATTTAAACACATGCAAGGAATCTGAGGTTTCCAGGTCCTCGTCAAATCTAAAAGAGTGTTAGTAAAGACATGGTCATCCCCATCCGATTAAGATACCCAATTTTTTTTAACTACAAAAATTTTAAGAGAGGTCCATTTAAAAAAAAAATTAAATATTTGGCTAGTAATGAGAACCATTGATCGAAACCATTTTTATTGTAGCATGTGATAACTTTATACTGTAGTAATTTTCTTTTATAATAGTATATAAAAATTTTATACTGTTTATAACTAAGTTTGTAAAATAAACAATTCTTAACCAAACATCCTCCAAGAGAGTGGTTCCACTTTGGTGATGCCCGAAACACTTAACATCACCGCAACTTTACTGCACAACGTACACTTTAGCATCCCTTTACTTCTTATCCCTCTAGTTAGACCCTATGGGTATTGTGCCAAGGTTGCATACTAGTGTACGCGTTCACAATTTTTTTAGGTTATCTACATACCTTAATTATTTTTCATTTTATCATTTTATTTTTAGAAATTATTTTTAAGTTTGAAAAAACTTAGGTGTATTATATAATCATACTTTCTAACTTTAGGTCATTTACAATTTAAATCTTTTTTTCAAAAGTTTTGAAATGTTTTTGGTTTGTATTTGAGATATTAACTTCAGGTATATGAGATTCTTCATTTCGTATATGTCACAACCCGTCTTTTCCGGCTGTGATTAAAATCTTTTTCTTACTTACTTAGGAGCAAAAATTGAGAGAACTTTTTTTTTTCCAAACTGGATAAATATTTTACATACTATAATTTTTGAAAACTTCCAAAATACTTTCACAATCTTGTATTTACATAAACATTCTTACTTTACAACATTTTTCTGTTCAAACTCTTCTTTTCGAAATAACTTTTAATACACATAGCACAAATAATCATTAGCAAAATCCATACCCGATCTGCACACATCATCCGTCCGCCAACTCATCGTTAGAATTTGTTTTGACCTTCTCATCGGAATACCTACAGCATAAAATACTTGATGAGCTAACGCCTAGTAAGTCCTATAAATCCCACATGGGCAATCAAATGAATGCATGATTCGATTATGCTTTCTTATGAACTTTTCTTATCTTCATCGTTTCTTATCTTCCATTAGGGCCCAAGTGTTCGTACCATTGCACAATTTCATTAGGGTCTACGTAACACCGTGACCATATTTTATCCTTTAAACTCCCTTTACTTCGGAAATCGGTACGACACTTTTCTTAACTTCTGGTGACATTTTACCAGTTCTTTTTAATATGGTTGTCATACCAGGCATGAAATGATATTCACATGTTATCCATAAAATATAAGTTCGTATGTATTGTAGAGTACCCACAAGTACTTATTTCATAAACATACATGTTTTCATGATCGTGTACACAAGTACACCATATATCGCATGTAACAATACATAACATGATACACTCATGTATTTTAATCGTATACACACAGGTACCGAATCTATATCTCTAGGTATTCATTTCATAGCAACAAACAAGTTCACATTGGAATTTATACCCTAATATGTATATTCTCGCATTCTACACCTATCATCTCATGTTGTAGGTGGGAAGGATACTTACTTGCTTTTGTGCACTATAAAATCAACTTTGATCTTCGGTCTCCTAGACTCCCAGGATCCTGTTGGCCAGTTACGAAACTTATTAGCCAATTTCAATACATTTCGTCACAAAATGTTCATTACGTAATTGTTCGATTTGTAGTACTATACACAACCCTATAAATACTAATTTTCTTATTTATGTCGAATTCTATCATATCGTTATTTACAAAGAGTGAAAATCTTCCTAATTGCTTTCTTTTCTTACTTAAGGCCCTTCTAGAGCCTATTGGGTTATTCGGACAAAAATGATGATTTTGCCCTCCGTGGCCCTACCGACCTATTTGAGCTCAGTTCCATTCTTTTAATAAAAACGGCCACACATTAATTTCAAAATAATG